>CM064510.1:842736-883820 GCA_032716605.1 Paralithodes platypus
CCCCAGGGATCGGTACTAGGACCAATTCTCTTTCTAATTTACATCAACGACATAGATGAGGGTCTCACCTGCACAATCTCAAAATTTGCTGACGATACAAAAATTGCAAATAGCGTACTCTCAAAAGAACAAGTTGACGATATGCAACACAATATAGATAAATTGTCATGTTGGGCCCAAATTTGGCAAATGAGTTTCAATGCGGATAAATGTAAAGTACTACATGTCGGATACCTAAATGAGAAAGCAAACTATTCGATGAATGGCACTCAGCTTAAGAATGTAAACAGAGAAACTGATCTGGGAGTAACAATATCGAGTAACCTAAAACCGAGTCAACAATGTTCAGAAGTTGTTAAGAAGGCAAACAAAATAATTGGCTTTATAGGCAGGTCATTTGAGCATAAATCCAAAGAAGTTATCCTAACCCTTTACAATTCCTTAGTCCGCCCTCTTCTGGAATACTGCGTTCAATCCTGGTGCCCTTATTACCAAAAAGATATAAACAAGCTAGAACGAGTTCAACGTAGAGTTACCAAAATGATACCTAGCCTAAAGAACAAACCATACGAAGAGCGTCTTAGAGAATTAAATCTATTTCCTTTAACCCAGCGCAGATTAAGAGGCGACTTAATTCAAGTGTTCAAAATCATCAAAGGCATCGACAATATGAACTGTAGTAAGTACTTCACTATCGACCAATCTAATTACACGCGGGGAAACGGTTGCAAAATTATTGGTAAATCTTTTAACTCGCACGAATCTAAGAATTTCTTCTTCAATCGAGTTGTCAACTTGTGGAATGGGCTTCCCCGAGACGTTATAGACTGCAGCACCGTTGATTCATTTAAATTCCGCCTAGACAAATATCTCGCATCAAACCCGCGACTGACTGCGTTTGTAAATGAATAACTTTATCCTCCCCTCAGTTACTAACCCATATGTCCCCTACTAACTTCCTAGTCCTGCCACGTTAGTGGCAGGGCAGTAGTTCCCTTTCCAATGTTCCCTTACCCACTCTAAACCACTGTTTGGACACTTGATCCTCAGTGTTTTGGAGGACAAGCAACCTAGAAGGGTCACTAGATCTGTTGTTGCTTGATTTCCTTTGTACTCCTTTGTACTTTGTACTCCATTCATTATTTTCCAGGGTTTTGATATTGAGTCTTTATGCTTAGTAGCAACCAGTTGATTTCTATAAAGATATAATATTATGTTCGCATAAAAGTGTGGAATACCTGCTTCAATAAGTTTACTTATTAATGTAAAATGATTAACTTTATCAAAAGCTTTTTTAAAATCAATGAAAGCTGTATAAACATTTGAGTCTTCTAATCTGTATCTTAAAATTGTTTCTTTAAAAATCAAGCACGCTGAGGATGTAGAGTGATTAGCCCTAAACCCATGCTGCCTCTCATTAAAGTTCACATAATGCAAAATTTTATATTTTAAGCAATATTCAAATAATTTTAGGAAAACTGGCGATGATATAATAGGTCTATAATTATCCAAGGAGCTTTGATCTTTATATTTATCTTTAATAAGGGGCAAAATAAGTCCGGACGTCATCTCGTCTCGTCTCGTCTCGTCTCGTCTCGTCTCGTCTCGTCTCGTCTCGTCTCGTCTCGTCTCGTCTCGTCTCGTCTCGTCTCGTCTCATAGATAGATAGATAGATAGATAGAGATAGATAGATAGATAGATAGATAGATAGATAGATAGATAGATAGATAGATAGATAAGATAGATAGATATAATAGATATAGATAGATAGATAGATAGATAGAGAGAGAGATAGAGAGAGAGAGATACAGAGAGAGAGAGAGAGAGAGAGAGAGAGAGAGAGAGAGAGAGAGATAGATAGATAGATAGATAGATAGATAGAGAGAGAGATAGAGAGAGAGAGAGAGATAGATAGATAGGTCTGAGTTATAGGGTTTCAATTGGCCACTTGCGAGTTTAGGCTATAAGGAAGTTGGAGCCGTAAACATCGCCATTAACCCTTTCAAGCTCCAATACGCGTTTCTGTTCTGTTTCTGGCTACTATTAGACGATTTTATTCAGATTAGTAACGGTATATGGAAGTCAAAGGGTTGATTGAGATAGTATTTACCCTTTTAATACCCACAGATCCTTCCTAAGCTGCATAAAATCGTCTAATGATAGCCCAAAATAAACTGCTATACCGCGTCAGAGCTTGAGAGGGTTAAACAGCAATGCAATACTAAGCTAGGTCTCTGATGGATAGGAAGTGTGGAGAATTTAACCCTCTCCGAAATATGACGCAATTTTGAGCCTACTAGGGATACTTTAAAGCCTTTGTTACCATCAGGGGTATTTAGAAACCTTTAGTTTAGTTCCGATGACTGGAAGACTGGCATAATAGTCCCCCTATATAAGGGCAAAGGGGAAAGAGGAGTGTGTGGTAACCACCGAGGAATATGTCTTCTAAGCGTAGTAGGGAAGGTATACAGTAGGGTAGTGATTGAGAGAGTGAGAGTGAGAACGGAGAAATGGATAGGCGACGAGCAGGGAGGTTTTAGGAAGGGAAGAGGATGTGTAGATCAGATTTTTACCCTGAATTGTGTTGTGGAGAAGTATCTGGAGAAGAAACAAAAGGTGTATGTTGCCTTTATGGACTTGGAGAAGGCCTATGACAGAGTGGATAGAGAAGGTTTGTGGAAAGTACTTAGAATATACGGAGTAGAGGGCAAGTTGCTGAAAGCAGTGAAGAGCATGTATGAGGGTGCAAAGGCGGCAGTACGTGTGGAGAGTGAGCAGAGCGAGTTCTTTGACCTGAATGTTGGTTTGAAACAGGGGTGTGTGATGTCCCCGTGGTTGTTTACTGTATATATGGATGGAGTTATGAAAGAAATACTATCAAGAGCAGTGGATGTTGGTGTATCGCTGAAAAGGGAGGGAATTGAGTGGAAGCTACCTATACTGCTGTTTGCGGATGATACAGTTCTGATGAGTGATAATGAATGGGAGTTGCAGGGTCTGGTAAATGAGTTTGGAACAGTGTGCGAAAAACGGAATTTGAAGGTAAATACGGGGAAGAGCAAGGTTATGGTCTTCGAAAGGGGTGAAGTCACAGAGTGTGAGGTGAAGCTGAACGGTCAGGCTATGGAGATCGTCAACTCTTTTAAGTATCTGGGCAGTGTGTTGAGTAAAGATGGGACTATGGATGAAGAGGTGCGGGAGAGGGTACAACAGGGGAAGAGGGTTGTAGGAACGCTAAAAGCAGTAACAAGAAATAGGGTGGTCAGTATGGAAGTGAAGAAGTCCTTGCATGACAGTGTGGTAATCCCGACACTGACTTACGGAAGCGAAGCATGGACGTTGGTTGAGAGACTCAGACCAAGAGTGAGAGCAGTGGAAATGAATTACTTAAGGAGTGCGTGCGGAGTTACATGGAGGGATAGACAGACTAATGAGGAAGTAAGAATGAGGTGTGGTGTGGAGGTAGATGTGCTGGAAAGTGTGAAAAGGAACAACTTGAGATGGTTCGGCCATATGGAACGTATGGAAAGCGAGAGAATGACTAAGAGGGTGTACGAGAGCGAGGTGGAGGGACAGAGGGGGAGAGGTAGACCGAATATGAGGTGGAAGGATGGAGTGAGGAACTACATGAACGAAGGCGGTGCTGGTTGGGGGGAGGGGCGTCGACTGACTGGGGACAGAGGTGCATGGGGGCGGTTCGTTCGTGGCCACCCCTTCGGGGATCACGGCGTCAGGCAATAGATAGATAGATAGATAGTTTAGTTAATTCAACCTCTGCAGTTGTCTTTGAGTTAGCTGTGGGCAGAAAACTAATTTTGGAGAGGTAATTATAAGAGTGAGAGAACTCCATTTCTTATTGCTAATCTGGCAACCTCTGCGTCATATGAGTCTGAAGGGGTTAATATTATGAGTTTATAAATGCTCTACAACCCGTATTTTACCTGGTAATTCTGCTAAACATATATGTCGACGGCTCCAACTTCCCTATAGCCTGAAACTCGCAATTGCGGGTGTTATTCGAATCCATCACGGTGTTGTTCGAGTTTTGTATGCTGAACTGGTATGATAAATAATATATGTATGCACGCGTATTAGTTGGGGAAACAAAACATAGCATTACTTTAAGGGGAGGTTTCTAGTTTGTTGCTTAGACCTCCATCAAGCTTAAAATTACATCCCCTAGACCCCCTTTCAAGATAAATATGTACATTTTTCGGTAAAAAAATGTCCCGGCCGAAGGCCGATTCCTCTTAAGTTACAGGCTCGCTATCGCTCGCCAGGAAAGAATCGACACCTAAATGGGACGAAAGCTCTTAAAAGTGACATAAGCGGGGTAAAAGTTCTTAAAATCGCCAAACTAATGGGGCGAACGTCTTAAAATATCAAAAGCAATGGGGCTAAACATGAGGGAGAAAGGGGTAAAGCAAAGAAAAACCCTCAAGTGGAAATCTCCCCTTAACCCCTTCAGTACCGGCGCCGTCTTTTTCACACTGTTCTGGCTATGTTGTTTAACCATTGTATGCAGCTTAGGAAGGATCTGTGGTCGTTAAGGGGAGATCTCCACTTGAGGGATTTTTTTTCTTGACCCCTTTCTCCCTCACGTTTAGCCCCATTGCTTTTGATATTATAAAACGTTTGCCACATTAGTTTAGCGATTTTAAGAACTTTCACCCCATATTAAGACCTTTCGTGCCATTCAGGTGTCGATTTTATCCTGGTGAGCGATAGCGAGCCTGTAATTTAATAGGAACCGGCCTTCGGCCGGGACATTTTTCTACCGAAAAATGTACAAATTTATCTTACAAGGGACTCACGGGGGTGTAATTTTAAGCTTGATGGAGGTCTAGTGAACAAACTAAATACCTCCCCTTAAAAGGGTTGCTGGAGATAGTTCGATGCCTTATCATTGGCTAGAGATTCTTCCTAAACTGAATAAAATCCATAATTAATTAATAGTCAGACTATTATCAAAAGACATCACCGGTATAGAAGGGGTTAAGGCCAGATTTCCACCTGGAGGATTTTTTTCTGAACCTCTTTCTCCCTCATGTTAATTAGCCCCATTGCTTGTGAGACTTAAAGACGCTTGCCAAATTAGTATGAAGATTTTAAGAACCCTCGGCCCATTTCTGTCAAATTTAAGACCATTCGTGCCATTTAGGTGTCGATTTTTTCCTGGCGAGCGAAAGCGAGCCTGTAATTTAAGGGGAACCGGCTTTCGGCCGGGACATTTTTCTACCGAAAAATGTACAAATTTATCTTGAAATGGGGTCAAGGGGGAGTAATGTTAAGCTTGATGGAGGTCTAAGGAACACATTAGAAACCTCCCCTTAACCCCTTCATTGTACGACTTATAAATCTACTTTCAATTACCATCCTAGTCTTCCCTTTGATTACGTTTTCTTTGTCTCCGGCAGCATTGTCCGAGGGGGGAAAAAGAGAGAACAAAAATATACATAAACAATGCTTAGGAGTGAGTCCAATATTCTTGTCTTAAGGGGAGGTTTCTAGTTTGTTTCCTACTCCTCCAGCATTCTTAAAATTCCACCCCCTTGACTCCCCTTTCAAAATCAATTTGTAAATTTTTGGGCAGAAAAATGTTCAGGCCGAAGGCCGGTTACTCTTAAATTACAGGCTCGCTATCGCTCGCCAGGATAAAATCGACACCTAAATTGCACGAAAGGTCTTCAAATTGACAGAATGGGGCGGAAATTCTTAAAATCACCAAACTAATGGGACAAACGTCTTAAAATCTCAAAAGCAAGGGGGCTAACCATGAGGGAGAAAGGGGTCAAGAAAAAAATCCCTCAAGTGGAGACCTCCCCTTAATAGTGTCTTTTACCTGTCATGGTGAAGATAAAAACTGTGAATTTTTGAAGCGGATATTATTTTCAAAAATATTAATTAGCTTCTAAAAATAAAGAAATCATATTAATTCACGGCTCAAATTGAAAAATTGCAAACACAGTATTATAACAGACAGTGCTGTTAACCCTTTCACGCATTTATGACGCAGAGGTTGCCAGATTAGCAATACGAAATAGAGTTCTCTCTTATAATTACCTTTCCAAAATTAGTTTTCTGCCCACAGCTAACTCAAAGACAACTGCAGAGGTTGAAGTAACTAAACTAAAGGTTTCTAAATACCCCTGATGGTAACAAAGGCTTTAAAGTATCCCCAATAGGCTCAACACAGCTAACTCAAAGACAACTGCAGAGGTTGAGTAACTAAACTAAAGGTTTCTAAATACCCCTGATGGTAACAAAGGCTTTAAAGTATCCCCAATAGGCTCAACACAGCTAACTCAAAGACAACTGCAGAGGTTGAGTAACTAAACTAAAGGTTTCTAAATACCCCTGATGGTAACAAAGGCTTTAAAGTATCCCCAATAGGCTCAAAATCGCGTCATATGCGTGAAAGGGTTAAATGATATGTCCCTAGAAATATTACACATTGGTGGGAGACATATGTATCATATTGTACTATGTGTGCTGCCTGTTTGCTTACTATCTATCTATCTATCTATATACTCAGGCCCAATCACCACTTTTCCTATATATTTTTTTTTTTGGGGGGGGGGGGCGACTCAAGACAGAGCCAGAATAGGGACAACAGAAAACAATGAACTCACAAAACCCAAATAGCAACTCCCACACATCCAGGCCCCTTCACTCCCACACATCCAGGCCCCTTCACTCCCACACATCCAGGCCCCTTCACTCCCACACATCCAGGCCCCTTCACTCCCACACATCCAGGCCCCTTCACTCCCACACATCCAGGCCCCTTCACTCCCACACATCCAGGCCCCTTCACTCCCACACATCCAGACCCCTTCACTCCCACACATCCAGGCCCCCTCACTCCCACACATCCAGGCCCCTTCACTCCCACACATCCAGGCCCCTTCACTCCCACACATCCAGGCCCCTTCACTCCCACACATCCAGACCCCTTTACTCCCACACATCCAGACCCCTTTACTCCCACACATCCAGACCCCTTTACTCCCACACATCCAGACCCCTTCACTCCCACACATCCAGACCCCTTCACTCCCACACATCCAGGCCCCTTCACTCACACACATCCAGACCCCTTTACTCCCACACATCCAGACCCCTTTACTCCCACACATCCAGACCCCTTTACTCCCACACATCCAGACCCCTTCACTCCCACACATCCAGGCCCCTTCACTCCCACACATCCAGGCCCTATCACTCCCACACATCCAGACCCTTTTCTCCCACACATCCAGGCCCCTTCACTCCCACACATCCAGACCCCTTCACTTCATATGAGAGTTCACTGTGTAAAGGCTCAGCCAGAGCATTATTGTATTATTGTATAATTAACTGTATGTATTATGCTTGACTAAAAAAAATAAAATAAATTCAAAAATTCAATTTAAGGGGAAGTTTTTAGTGTGTTTCCTAGACTTCCATCAAGATTGAAATTACACTCCCTTGACCCCCTTTCAAGATAAATTTGTACATTTTTCGGTAGAAAAATGTCCCGGCCGAAGGCCGATTCCTCTTAAATTACAGGCTCGCTATCGCTCGCCAGGAAAAACTCGACACCTAAATGGCACTAAAGGTCTTAAAAGTGACATAAATGAGGTGAAAGTTCTGAAAATCGCCAAACTAATGGGGTGAACGTCTTAAAATCTCAAAAGCAATGGGGCTAAACAAGAGGGAGAGAGGGGCAAAGAAAAAAATCCCTCAAGTGGAAATCTCCCCTTAAGCCGGTATCACACGAGCGCTTTTTCCCTCAACACTGGTCTGGCAGCTTATGAGGCTAACATTTATAATATTTCTGTCATCAAAATTGATCTATCACCAGTCTAGTTTCCGATACCAGGACAAAATATTCCAGAAATATTGCCAGAATTGTTTTGATCATCGAACGTTGATTATAAAAGCTCTCGTGTGATACCGGCCTTACTTACTTACTTACACAAGTCATAAATCGCACACACTTGTTAATATCGCAAAGTATTTGAACCCTAATTCAAAATCTTCATTATGACAATACTTAGCTCTGTAACCTACGTGTTAAACCGAATCATTAGCATACCCCCATATCAAACCTATTTCTAACCTCATAACTAACGCACAGTCGCGCTAATAAATTAAGTCTCGGCACCAAGTATGTTTTGACCAATAATTTAGTTTGGCGATTTTGAGACTTTCACCTCATTTTGTTGTCAATATTAAAACCTTTCGTGCCCTTTAGGTGTCGATTTTTTTTGGCGAGCGATAGCGAACCTCTAATTTTAGAAGGAACCGGCCTTTGGCCGGGAAAATTTTCTACCGAAAAATGTACAAATTTAATTTGAAAGGGGGTTTTGGGGGTGCTTTTCTAAGCTTCATGGAGGTCTACCGAGGAAACTCAAAAATAAATAAATAAATAAATAAATATAGGCTATAGACCAGCTTTGGATGCGGACGGACCCTGTGTTGATGAACCCCGACCGACTATGGACAATCTTACGGACAATCTTAGCATAGCAACATGGAATGTGAGAGGCATGAATGATGACACAAAAGAGAGAGAGGTCCTGAAAGTGTTAGTGAATGCCAGGCTGGATGTATGTGGAATGACGGAGACCAAATGGAGGGGTACAGATGTGAGAGAGTGGGAGTGTGGAATGGGTGTGTGTGCTGGAGTGAGTGAGGGAGCAGCGAGAGAAGGTGCACGTTTGTTTGTAAGTAACAAATGGAAGGAGCGTGTAAGAGAATATGGGTCTGTGGGTTCAAGGATTGTGTGGGTGAGAATGAAAGTAGGAATATAAATGTGGGTGATTGTGTGTGTGTATGCTCCGACAGATGATAAACTTGTAAGAGAGAAAGAGGAGTTCTGGGTGTATGTGGATGCGTGCCGGGATAAGTTTGACATGAACGAAAGAATATTTATGAGTGGGAATATAAATGGGAAGGTGGGTGATAGGAAAGTTGATGGATTGGTGGTAGAGTGAGGGGTACCGTCAGAGGTGAATGGGAATGGTAGTGCACTTGTGCATGTATGTGTGGGGAGGAGGTTGTGGATAGCCAACACTTTCTTCCGACACACAATGATACACATGTACACATGGAAAGTGGTGAGGAAGATGAAGGATAAGGATAAGACAGTGGTGGAACGAAAGGCAGTGATTGAGATTATATTATCTGTGGATGAACGAATGAAGAGATCTGTGCTGGATGCTAGGGTGTATTGGGGTATTGGAGGGGGTCTGTCTGATCATTATGTAGTAGTAGCTAAAATTAGGATACATAAGGAGTGGGTGAGGAGAGCTGGAGGGAGGCGAGAGGAAGGTGGAATGGCGAGGAGGGTGGAGAGGCTACAGGAGGAGGAAATCAGGGAGGAGTACAGGAGAGCAGTAGCAAGACGACTAGGTAGGTTTGACCTGGAAGGCATGGAGGAAGTGGAGGAGATGAGCAAAGTGTAAAAGGAAGATATATGTGCAGCATGTGAGGAGGTGTGTGGAGTAAGGAGAAGAGGGAGGGGAGTGAAAGGTACAGCATGGTGGACAGAAGAGGTAAAAATAGCTGTGGAAGACAAGAAGAAAGCCTATAGAGAGTGGTTGGGTAGTAGAGGGAATGAAGATTTGGAGAGTCAGAAATGAGAGAGGTAAGTGGAGAGAAAGAGAGTGGTGAAGAGAGTAGTGAAGGAAAGTAAGAGAAGAGTAGATGAGGAATTTGGAAGGAATCTGAGTATAAAATGTGGGGAGTGTAAGCAACTGTTCTGGAAAGAAGTCAAGAAAGTTAGGGAAGGTAGCAAGGGAAACAGTAAGGGTGTGAAAGAAACGAATGGGAGAATGCTAGCCGAGAAGCAAGAGAGAGTCGAAAGATGGAGGGAGTACAGTCCGCCCTCGGGTAACACGGGTATATTGTACCGGCCCCAGGGAGCGTTACGCAAACACGCGTTACATAAAGCAAAGGTTAAATGGGAAAAATTCAATTCGTTCTGGCCACTTCCCCAAAGTCCCCTTTTTTGACGATTTACCTCCCGATTTATCTATTTATTTGTCATTATTATTATGTTGGTAACATACCTTCATACTAGGGGTCAATAATATATCCAATTAACTCGGGTTGAGACTCACTACTGATACGGCCGACATAGCCACACAAGAACAAGTACACACACACACACACACAAACTGACACAACAATAACACACGCGATTTCGGTCACTCGGAAAATCAGCTGATAAATCTCGGCGCTTCAAATTCACTTGCATTGAAAGTATATTCGTCGTATAAGACCATCCATGGTTTTGGAGGGTTGTGGAGGCTTAGAAATATGTCTTATACGCCGGTATATACGGGTCTGCCGAGTCTGACGTCACCGGTCGAGAGATGCCGACCAGCCGCCACCCGCCATATGCGTTACCTAAACAAAACCGTGCTAGATGCTGACTCGGCACATTTGGGGTACCCGTGTTAGAGCAAAACCGCGGCATCTAAAGCCGCGTTACCCGAGGGCCGACTGTACTTCAACGAGATGCTAAATGTAAGGAATGAAGCGCCAGCAAACATAGTTGGATGGGGTATGAGAGAGAGAAGAAGAGAAGTAGTAGAGGAGGAGGTAGGGATCAGGAGGTCAGAAGTGTGGGAAGCCTTGAAAAGAGTGAAGTTGGGGAAAGCACCAGGAACAGATGGAGTAGGTGGGGAAATGTTGAGGTATGGTGGCGAGATAATGATCGAATGGGTATGGAAAATGTGCAAACTAGCATGGGAAAAGGGGAGTGCACCTGATGACTGGAAGACAGGAATAATAGTCCCCCTATATAAGGGTAAAAGGGGAAAGAGAAGTGTGTGGTAACCACCGAGGAATATGTCTTCTAAGCGTAGTAGGGAAGGAGTACAGTAGGGTAGTGATTGAGAGAGTGAGAGTGAGAATGGAGAAATGGATAGGGGACGAGCAGGGAGGTTTTAGGAAGGGAAGAGGATGTGTAGATCAGATTTTCTCTCCCACGGCGGTCAGTGTGTTGCGAGACGTTGCAGAAGGAGGATATATGTCTCTCGCCCTCCTGCCTCAGCATACGACTAGGCGGCGAAATTATACGTTTTTCACCCACCAATTGCTATTCTGACTACTTTTATCGCTCTTCAAGGTTCATATGTTCATCATATAAGTAAAATAAATGCACCTGGAGAAGAAATAATGCTTCATATGGTAGATATAAAAAATTCTGTCAGAATCGAAGGAAATTAATTTGCATATAACTACATTCTACACAGGCCAGTTTCGCGCTCCTCGGGTTAATCAATCCCGGGAGGACCATATGCTTTCATTAGTATATTCAAGTACATTGCAGTTTGTAATTGATGATTAATGTTAAGAACGGGGTGTTACTTATTTAACAAGTCCTTCATGAACAGAATACAATCGCCAAATATTGGCCTGAAACAAAGCGAACAATCGTGTGATCGTACTGAAAGAGGTAGACTAATCAGTGTACGATGACGGCGCTCTTCCTCTTGTTATGGCTATTAGTATATTATTCTATCAAACATAGGAAGGACCTTTGATAATCAATGGGGCAAAATCTCAATAGGTCCTTTCTAAACTTAATATAATGGCGTAATGATAATTAGAAAAAAGTGAAAGCATGCATTATCGTCTGAGAGACGTAGTAAACGAGAATGAGAGAGTGGGGTGCGTAAGTTGAAAATATCACACGGATAATTAATTTGGCGAGAATTGATGAAATGAAGAAAGGTTTAGAATAATGAACAGGTGACAATAAGAGTCATAAAAGACCATCAAGACAACGAAATCTGATAATGAGAAGCTGATGAAAGGAACGTGTCGAGAGAACTGAAAAAAGTCAATAAGCAAAAATTTAGAGAAATTATGGGGGCCGGAAAACAGCTGACAAGAGAATATTTGATCGATATGACTAATTACATTATAATATTTGATCGATATGACTAATTACATTATAATATTTGATCGATATGACTAATTACATTATAATATTTGATCGATATGACTATTACATTATAATATTTGATCGATATGACTAATTACATTATAATATTTGATCGATATGACTAATTACATTATAATATTTGATCGATATGACTAATTACATTATAATATTTGATCGATATGACTAATTACATTATAATATTTGATCGATATGACTAATTACATTATAATATTTGATCGATATGACTAATTACATTATAATATTTGATCGATATGACTAATTACATTATAATATTTGATCGATATGACTAATTACATTATAATATTTGATCGATATGACTAATTATTTTATAATATTTGATCGATATGACTAATTACATTATAATATTTGATCGATATGACTAATTACATTATAATATTTGATCGATATGACTAATTACATTATAATATTTGATCGATATGACTAATTACATTATAATATTTTATCGATATGACTAATTACATTATAATTTATGTGCATTTACAAACGCCAATGAGAAAACATCGCATCGTGTTACACATCTATCTATCTATCTATCTATTGCCTGACGCCGTGATCCCCGAAGGGGTGGCCACGAACGAACCGCCCCCATGCACCTCTGTCCCCAGTCAGTCGACGCCCCTCCCCCCAACCAGCACCGCCTTCGTTCATGTAGTTCCTCACTCCATCCTTCCACCTCATATTCGGTCTACCTCTCCCCCTCTGTCCCTCCACCTCGCTCTCGTACACCCTCTTAGTCATTCTCTCGCTTTCCATACGTTCCATATGGCCGAACCATCTCAAGTTGTTCCTTTTCACACTTTCCAGCACATCTACCTCCACACCACACCTCCTTCTTACTTCCTCATTAGTCTGTCTATCCCTCCATGTAACTCCGCACGCACTCCTTAAGTACTTCATTTCCACTGCTCTCACTCTTGGTCTGAGTCTCTCAACCAACGTCCATGCTTCGCTTCCGTAAGTCAGTGTCGGGATTACCACACTGTCATGCAAGGACTTCTTCACTTCCATACTGACCACCCTATTTCTTGTTACTGCTTTTAGCGTTCCTACAACCCTCTTCCCCTGTTGTACCCTCTCCCGCACCTCTTCATCCATAGTCCCATCTTTACTCAACACACTGCCCAAATACTTAAAAGAGTAGACGATCTCCATAGCCTGACCGTTCAGCTTCACCTCACACTCTGTGACTTCACCCCTTTCGAAGACCATAACCTTGCTCTTCCCCGTATTTACCTTCAAATTCCGTTTTTCGCACACTGTTCCAAACTCATTTACCAGACCCTGCAACTCCCATTCATTATCACTCATCAGAACTGTATCATCCGCAAACAGCAGTATAGGTAGCTTCCACTCAATTCCCTCCCTTTTCAGCGATACACCAACATTCACTGCTCTTGATAGTATTTCTTTCATGACTCCATCCATATATACAGTAAACAACCACGGGGACATCACACACCCCTGTTTCAAACCAACATTCAGGTCAAAGAACTCGCTCTGCTCACTCTCCACACGTACTGCCGCCTTTGCACCCTCATACATGCTCTTCACTGCTTTCAGCAACTTGCCCTCTACTCCGTATATTCTAAGTACTTTCCACAAACCTTCTCTATCCACTCTGTCATAGGCCTTCTCCAAGTCCATAAAGGCAACATACACCTTTTGTTTCTTCGTGTTACACATCTGCTTATTTATTCCCTGGCTTGTATCCATTCGGCCCCATTCAGCCAACTGTTTTAAGACGTTTATCCCCATCCAGTGACGGTGTCTCGCAAAGCCCTGGAACTAGTCGAATAACCTTGACATGTCAAGTATCCTTCGATTGTTTGTGGAGTGCTTATTTAATAAGAGAAGTACCTCGGGACATGTCCGTCAATAATACTTCCAGTATTAACCCTCTCACGTTCTTGACGCAATTTTCAGCCTATTAGGGATACTTTAAATCCTTTGTTACCATCAGGGGTATTTAGAAACCTTTAGTTTAGTATATGGTGTTATGTAATTTCGTGGAAATTTCATATAGATTTTTGCCAATGTGTTTTTTTTAATGATTATGACCCATTATCTACACAAATCGTGTTTGGCATTTTTTTGGATGCCATCTTGGAATAATGGCGGCCATCTTGAATTTTCGGCATAAAATATGGATATTTTGCCCATCTGTGCAAATTCTAAGCCCTTTATACATTATATTTTGTTTAATTATTAACACAAATGATTACTAAGATGTTTGTATCATGAAATAAAGTCATGGCATTCAATATTTTGAATGACAGGACATATACAGACCTCTAAATCCAAGATGGCGGCTAATTTTACGAGAATTTGTTCATTTGCTTTTTTGTTTTTTCTAATTGTTTTTCCTTTGTTCACAGAACATGGAAACCAAGCGACGCAAGATAGAAAACAACTACAGATAGTGCATCGTATGTCAAGAAAATACAAATGAAACAGTCAGTACACCAAAGCCAGACAGCTATATTAGTTTCCTGGAGTGTGTCAGAGAAAGGTCAGACTATGGAGAACAAAAATACATATCTATGTCGCAACGTCTGGTTAATCTGGAGCCGCAAGATCTTCAAACCAACAGTGCAGTGTGGCACCAGAAATGCTATGCTGAGGCCACGAACAAAACAGACATACAGCGAGCCAAGACCCGCCACAGCAAAGCCCTCGAGAAGGGTGATATCACAGTACTGATCAGACGAAAAGGTCGGCCACCGAGCAGTCGTACACCAAGTGTTCCATCTACGTCACATACAGGATCACAACGGAAAGTAACACGTTCGTCCATTCCAAAGGTGCGAAAAGAATTGGGTTTCTTCTGTCAAAGAGCGACAGCCGAAGAGACTCACATGTGCCAAACCGAAAACATTGGGGAGCAAATAGCAGCTGTGGTAAAAGAAAGTGACAACACAACCTGGAAAATAAACTATTCGGAACTGCTGAATGAGAAAGATGCTTTGTCGAGAGACTTACTGTATCATAAGTCATGTATGACCATTGAATGGCAGAAGCTAACAACTCGCAGAAAGCAGGAAACAACACTGGAATTTGATGCTGAAATTCCAGATATTGAAGGTGACAAAGTTTATTGCTGCAGAGGTACATTTTTTCAGTCAGCTGCAGGACCGGACATCTTCTGGAGAATTGATTCCAGTCAGTGAAGTGCAGAATGACTATCAACAAATCATGCATCAGCATAATCTCCCACATACAGTTTCTCGTCAGTGCCTGAAGGAAAAGATCCGACAGCATGTTGATGGTGTTGCCTTCACAAGTTCTGCCAATCCAGCAAAATCAGATTTGATCCATTCTTCCGGTGTTGCTGACGCCGCAATACGGCAAACTTCAACTTTGAATGACAAAGAAGAGATGACTACAATACTCAAATGCGCAAAAATAGTCCGCACAGCTATTGACCAATCCAAGCAATGGGAGTTTGAGGGCTCAATCAGCAACCAAGAAAATTTCATCCTAAATGAGTTGATCTGGCTGTTGAAATGGATCGTTCAGGGTGACACAGCAGTTGTTTCAGAAGTCCGAAGTCAAGAAGTACATTCTAGATGCACAAACTTGGCTCAAATGATAATTCAGAGCCACAAAACCAAGAGGCAGATCAGGCACCAACCTAAGTCTTGTGCAAGCTCATTTCGATGCAGAAAAGAGACTCCCCTCACTTTAGGGCTATCACTGCACTTCTATCATGTCAAAAGAAGCAAGAAAACGATAGACATATTGTCAAATACTGGAGCTGGAGTATCATATCATCATGCTACAGAATGCGTTGGTCAGCTTGCAGCTGCTGTCCAGGAAAACATGGCAGACAACCAAGGTGTCTATGTACCCCCTAACCTTTTTGTTGGGCAGCCACTCAGGGCATCAATAGACAACATCGACGCACAAGTAGATACTACAGATGGAAAGAATTTGTTTCATGCGCTTGCTTCAGCTGTCTATCAAACTCACGTTGACAATGGTGAAGCTGCCAAAATCTCAAAGCCTTTGCATCTGAAACCTCATGGCGCCTCTAGTACACTGAAAGATGTACCAAAGACTGGAGTGGCCTTGAGCCCTTGCACCATAACAGGGACTCCAAAGCCAACATTGAGCCCCCATTACGTGGAGTTTGAGCCGCTACAGCACCAGGACTGCTTGGCGGACTCATCAGTGCAGGACACTGCTTGGCTATTGGCTCGATATATCAACAGATCAAATGTACCAGAATCTACTGATCCAAGTGAAGACGCAAATACTCAGCAACTCCCACTGTGGTCCGCGTTCAATTCACTACTGTCCGTGTCAACCAAAAAGATAGATAACATCCATGCACTCCCACTGATAAATGCTCCACCACAGGACTGGAACACCTTGGTTACAGCATTGGTTGGACTTAACAAACTCAACCAGATGGTAGTAGGTGATAATCGTCCACAACCTGTGTGTGTATGGCTTGATATAGATCTCTACAAATGTGCCTTTAAGCTGGCTTACCTACAGCCAGACACCTATGCTGACAAGTGGATCCTTTCTCCGGGTCAATTCCATATTGAATTATGTGCCTTGCGTTGTCTTGGGAAAACAGTCGAAGGAAGTGGCCTTGATGAGTTGTGGGTCGAAAGTGGCTTGTATGGCACAGCTGTTGTCAGTCAGATACTGAGCGGGAATCACTTCAGTCGAGCAGTTAGATGTCACCAAATTACCTTGCAGGTATTTTCAGATCTGTACTTTGAGGCATTCTTCGAGGAACATCCGGAAATCTACCCTGCAATGAAAGATGCAGCTGTGATCCTCTCAAATGCATGCAAAACGCACAGTGATATTGGCAAATGTCAACATGCCTTAGTGCAAAAGATTCAGGAGCTCGAGCTACTAAAACTGAAACGTGATTTTGACTCAAAATGCCAGAAGTACCCAATGTTTAGGTGGGTCCAGATGTATATGCAGCAAGTTGAGAATCTCTTGCGGTTCCAAAGGAGCACACGACGTGGCATGTGGGATGTCCAATTGGGATCACTGGAAAATATGTGTGTTTGGTTTTTCGCATACAATAGAATGGACTATGCGATGCACATTCCTGAATATATTGCCCGTATGTACAGCCTAAAGGATACTCACCCTGACATCTGGGAAGAGTTTGTGAATGGCGGCTTTGTGGTCCAAAAGAGTGGAGTGAATTTCACAGCCATCGGAGTTGACCAGGCCCAAGAGCATGTTAACAAAACACACAAAGCAGATGGAGGAATCGACGGGATCACCACCAGTCCAGAAACCCTGCTCAAGTATTGCCTGAGTACAACTGAGCTTTCACGTTTGTCCAAGGAAACTGAAGAAATGCTTGGTTTGGTATCTGATGTTCCAACTCGGCACCATGATCTGTCACAAGAGAAAACTTCAGCAGCAGGAGAAACAAGTACACTGCCTGAAGGAAGTTCTGCGCAAATCAAATCCTTTTAAGGTAGGAGAAACAAGTTATGGCACAGCACATAAGCTTGTACACCTCACTAAAAACATCATCATCAAGGAAGATGTGCAGGAAAATATTCTTGGCACGGTGGAACGTGGTTCATCTGCATATCAGAAGTTTGTGGACGAACGAATTTGCGGTGATCAGAACCTCTGGGGAAAGATGACGAAAGTGAAACATCTAGGCTGGAACGACAACAACAAATCCACTCGCACAAAGATTGGAGGAGAACTTTATACTTTGAAAGCTTCAAACTCGTTGATGTCAAGGCTTCTGATCCTGACCCGATCATCCAGAGATGTTGACTTGAAGGAAGCTCTCAGCACATACGAGTTTTTCCCCAATCAATCACATGCTGATGACACCAGATGGCTTGTTGCATCCATGCAATGACAAATCACAGCTCATTCACCATCTGGAGAACCATGGATCAGCTGAAAATGGCCAAGCTGATGCACCTTTACTGGATGACTTACCACTTGATAGAGCTTCTATTATCATCGATGCCATGGCAGTAGTTCATGAGATGGCCGTTTTCAAGGACAAAATATCATCATGTGGAGACCTGGCAGAGCATTTCGTCAATGCCATCAACTCCAAAAGTCGCCCTTACTCGAAGTGCTACGTGGTGTTTGACCAATACTGTCAGTCCTCATTGAAAGAGATATCAAGACAGCGTCGCAGTGGAGCCAAGCTTTCCAGGGGAACAGAATACAAAGTCGACAGAAACACGCGTATTAAAGATCTCAACAAGTTCCTCAGTAGTACCAAGACGAAGGAGCTTCTGACAATATTCTTGGCCCAACAGATTGTTGTCAACTGCACAGCAGATGTAACCACTATCACTTGTCAAGGTGTCCAGTCCAACACATCTGGCAGTTGTCATGCTGCCAAGCATGACGAGGCGGATACGTTGCTGATATACTACGCCAGTGAAGCACGCAAACTTGGACTTACTGTTCACATCTACTCCCAGGACACAGATGTGCTGGTATTTGCTATACACAATTTGGCAGTCTTAGGCGAGGATGCAGCTATGATAATGGGCACTGGAACCAATCAACATGTACTGCCTTTGTTGCCTATCCAAAATGCACTTGGTGAGGAACGTGCTCAAGCCTTGATGGGATTTCATGCCATAAGCGGGTGTGACACAACTGGAAGGATATTCGGCAAGAGCAAAACTTCATGGTGGAAGGCGTTTATGGACTGTGGTGATGACATTGTTGGTGCACTTGCTCGTCTGGGACAGGAGAGTGAACCATCCTGTGAAGTGCTGGGTCTTTGTGAAGCATTCATCAGCAAGTTACTCGGTCCAAAGAACGCAGGTATTAGTCAAGCTGCGGCACTCAGATGGTTTCATTTTCGTGGACTCAACACCAAACAAGGAATCGAGAAGCTGCCTCCAACACAAGGATCATTGCATGAGCACATTCGACGGGCACATTACCAGTGCTTAATCTGGAGGCAGGCCTTAATTCCACAACCAACCGTTCCAGCACCAACTGAATTGGGATGGTCCATCAGTGACACTTCGGGACATTTCGTTCCCAAGTTAAGCAGAATACCTCTGGCTCCAGATTCCATCTTACAGTTGGTTCGGTGTAAATGCACAAAGAATCAATGTAGTGGGCGATGTTCCTGCCGCGAAAACCAAATGCCCTGCACAGAGTTGTGCAAGTGTGATCCAGATGGATGTAAAAACTTGGCTGATGTGGGCGAAGCTAGTGACGAATCTGACACTGAATGAGTATCAGACTTGACATGAACTTGTCTCAGGAACATAACATAGTAACTGTTCTTTTATTTAAACAATCAAAGTGTCTCATTTTTGCAACAGAGGTTAACTGTCATACTGTCATTTGATAAAAAAATACCAAAATTTTTCTAAATCTGATGGCAAGTAAAAGTATTATATAAACGTATTTTACAATAATTTCTTCTCACAGAATTTTACTTATGATAAATTAATAAAAAAATACTGCTTTACTCATTGCATTGATATGCACAAATATAGGGTACATCACACTTCACACCCCCATAGACAGTCAAACAGTTCGAAACTTGTGCAATTTGCGGCAAAAAATTTCCGTTTTTGGCGATACCACCCGATCTTCTTTAACAGGCTAAAAAAATGTCAAGATGACCTCAGAAAAAATGCCAAACACATTTTTCATGCTCCTAGTACTCTAGGCTAACAAAAAAAAAACGCATTGGCAAAAATCTATATGAATTTTCCACGACAGCCAAAAATGTGACATAGCAGCATGTACTATCTGCAGTTGTCTTTGGGCTGTGGGCAGAAAACTAATTTTGGAGAGGTAATTCTAAGAGTGAGAGAACTCTATTTCTTATTGCTAATCTGGCAACCTCTGCATCATATGATCGTGAGAGGGTTAAAAGGTGCAGCCTATTTTTGACCTTAATGTTATTACTATACCATGGTACGTATAACAACAATTCCTCAATAGGAAAGGGAACTCCTCAGACTTTTCGGGATATTCGGCATGCCTTCAATCCTTACTTGAATGGGAGGGTAATTATAGGACTTTACCACTACTATGCTAGTGTTATGAAGCCCTAGAATTGCTTGCCTTGTTCAGGTTTCGTCTGAGTAGTGACGACTTTGACTGAGATGTCCCGGGGTTGGTGTGCGGGGGTCAAAAGGTCATATGTCCAGTAGGGGCGGATCTAAGGGGATTAGGAGGACCCCTTAGAAGTTCGCGGGCAGGTGATTCGGCCTTTGGGTGGAAGTAGGGCGTAAGTGGCTTCTCTTCTGATGGTGATTCTGGTCCTTCTGTCCCTGGCTGAATATTATTCTTTTCCTGGGAGTCTCATGTTGTTTTGGTATTATGGAGATATCTTTTCCTGGTGTTGATGGAAGTTCTGGTGTAATGGTGGCAATTTTGGCATCTCATCTGTTGTTCGTAGAGGTCGTGGAAGAAGAAGTAGCTGGTATATACCGTATATGTGGCTTCGCAATGATTGTATCTTCTGTTGTTGTTGATGTTCGTGGCTTTGCTATGCGTGTTTTTTTGTTGTTGTTAATGTCCTTATCTTCTTGTCTTCTGTCCCGAGTTAAATATTCTTGCTCTTGTTCTTCTTGTGGGTGATGTGGGGTAATTTTGGGATACGGGGCATCGTGTTTATCTTACTTTTTATTATTCCCGTCTTTGGTGTTGTTGGGTTTATTTTAGTTTCTCCTTTGTCTTCTTCCGGGGCATGTCTTCTCTGGTGATCGGTGCGGGCATCTTGTATCTTCTGTTGGTTATTATTTCCTTGTGGTTTCACTATTATCATGTCTTCTGTTGGCTGTTGCTAATGCTTTCTTTATCTTCCTTGTGGGCGAGTTGGCTTTGTTCTTCTTGTTCCCGCTACTCTCGATGATGATGTGGGGGACTGGAATGTGGGACATCGTGATTATTTCTTTTCTTGTTATTTCTGCTTTCGTAGTAGTTGGTTTTACTTTAGTTCCTCCTTCCTCCTTACTCCTGAGACGTTTTCCCATTTGTTTCGTTCCTAGTTCCTCGGGGGTTTTCCTTTTGTTAGTTGTGAGGGTCTTAAATAAATTTGTTATTTTAGTATTGATAGGCACAGATATTGATTAAGTAAGAGTAATAGGTAAAATATAATTATAGACGCACGAGCGAGGATCCACAATACTCTCTCACGATTAAAACACTGCCTGTTGATATTACTTTAGTACTCCCTTAAATAAAGTACGTCACTAGTACTTCTTTGATATTACACTACGTAGATATATAGAGTATATAAAGATTTTCACTTAAATACTTCCCTTGAATAATGTATATCACTAGTACTTCTTTGAGGTTACACTGTATATTGAGATTACGAGGATATTGCACTTGAGTACTTCCCTTTGAATAAGGTATATCACTAGTACTTCTTTGAGGTTGAATAGTGTATTAATATATTATGTTATTCACTTAAGTACTTCCTTTGAATAAGGTGCATCACTAGTACTTCTTAGAGGTTATGTACATTATGTCAGTGCATCTGTAACATATCATCGAGCGAACGAAGAGAGAAACTCTCTAACTACTCTGACCGTTCTAAGAAATTTGATGCAGAACCTTCCAGTACTCTTGGGTGTTGGGTCTTAACCCGGCGAGCGCGCGCAGGGTGTAGTGAACACCACACTTCTGGGCGGAAATATTAACCCTCTCCGATATATGACGCGATTTTGAGCCGATTAGGGATACTTTAAAGCCTTTGTTACCATCAGGGGTATTTAGAAACCTTTAGTTTAGTTACTTCAACTTCTACAGTTGTCTTTGAGTTAGCTGTGGGCAGAACACTAATTTTGGAGAGGTAATTATAGGAGTGAGAGAACTCTATTTCTTATTGCTAATCTGGCAACCTCTGCATCATATGAGTCTGAAGGGGTTAAGCTCCATTCCCGCCTATAATCGTAATTTTACGATAAATATAGTTATTACTTATTCATATGCGCCTAATTTACGTTTAATATGAAGATAGTAAAATGTAACAGCAATAAAACAAGTGGGAATAGTGTTTGGATGGTCAAAATCACGAATTATTGCCGAGTGGTTCATTCATGAATTGTGGAGCAGAGCGAGGCAGACCCTCCACTCGCAAGGCCTAGAGCTTGACTGAGTCAGACTGTCTGACTCACCCCACCCTCTTCCTTACGTAACACACTGGCTAGTCACATGACCACACCATAGAACCGGTTAGGAGATGTTTACATGAAAATATATCAATGAATAAGGGAATAACAGGGAAAATAGGTGATAATTGAAGGGGGGGGGGGCGGGATTGGGGAGAGGGGGGGCGGGAAGGAGGGGATTTTGACAGATGTGAAGTAGTGATAGGAGGTATGGAGGGGAATTATCTCACTTAATAACCATTTTACTTGTTTTAAGTCCTACTGGGGCCTTTTACATTTTTTCTTAGGCCTTACCTCTTAAGAGGGTCCTCACCCTTGCCCACCAAAACCTCTTAAGAGTGTTCTCGCCGTTCCCGGGTTAAATGTCATGTACAATATGCCTTCCAGTGAGGGTAATTAATAGCTTTCCAACTGTGTAGATCTTAACTTTGCCTGTCATAGTCTTTCCTCTTTTGGCGTTTCTCCTGGTGTCCCTTTTCCAGGTAAGAAGAACATGTGTGCGGGGAGGAGGCCCTGAGGTGGTTGGGGTAGTCCCTCTTGGCTTCTCGGTCATGGTGATGATGCGGCTTGGAGGAAGAAGGGAGCGTGGAGGTATGGTGTTTATGTAACCTTTTGGGAGTCTTCCTTTCCTTGGTGCTTTTCCTTCTCTTCATGGCATCAGGGTTATGAATGTTGACTTGTATATCTTTGCCGGGTGTTAGAGGGGGTGCGGGAATTATGGATGCAACTCTGGCGCATCTTGGTGGTGTGGTGGTTATGGCTTCCTTCCTCGGGTTTTTTTTTTCTTCTATATTCCAACTACTCCCTCTCGGGCATAGGCTGAGAGCCTGTACATTCCACCGCTCAACACGGTGAAGCCCGTGAGATCTTGTTCCAGTCTGGGGAGTGAGACATGTGAAGCATCCATCATGGCTCGAAGCAGCTCCATCTCTGAAGCGGCTGGTTGCTTCATTCAAGTGCTTCACCGTCTCACCCTCCAGACTCAGACCCTCACTCTCAGAACGCCACCTATTGAGCAGTGAACTCACTAGGCATTGTCCCCCTGTAACATATTTTGAATATGGGACTATTCATACAGTGGTATTTAATCAGGGAACAATGAGGGTATTTTTTTGGCATTTCGGTGGGCTTTGTGGTAATGCACTGATACTAGGTACAGCACAAATTCAATCCCAATAATATCTTCCCATTGACATATCGGGATTTGAACCCGGGTCCATTGGATTACCAATCCAGTGGCATGACCACTCCACCACACCTCCTGTGATGGTATGTGCGGGAAAACTGCTTGGCGGTAGTGGTATGGTATTTATTTTCCTCGTTATCTTATTATATATATATATATATATATATATATATATATATATATATAATAATATATATATATACATATATATATATATATATAGATAGATAAATAGATAGATTGATAGATAGATAGATAGATAGATAGATTGATAAAGAGAGAGAGAGAGAGAAAGAGAGAGACCACACTTGAGCAACTGTGTGATTGTGTTGCAACAGGAATTCTGGAGCAACTTTGCAACCCAGACTATTGCAGAAATGTTGCTTCCTTACCGAGCAAAGGAAGGACGCGTATTTTTGGTGTAAGTCGGCGAGTATAATGACCACTAGGCTGTTTCTCTCGCAACATTTAAACAGACACAGTAAACTGTGAGTGTAACACATGGGTTTACACACACACACACAGCCCGTAGCCTAGTAGGTAGAGCTCTCGTCCATCCCCTCACACACGAGGGGTCGCTTGTCTCAAATCCCACCTCTTGGGCTACTGGAGACAAATTGGGCTTGTCTCCTTTCATGTGTTAGCCTCAGTTCACCTAGCTGTAAATAGGTACCTGGAATAAGTGGACGACGTTGTGACGTCCCATCTGGGGTTGGCAAAAATGGTACAAGGCGAGATAGGTATCATATGGTTCATCTAAGCTGATGGCTACCTAAGCCTTCGGGCGAGACGGTACCGTCTATAGTGAGAATGGTACCATACAGATCCACCCTAAGCTGTCGCCAATTGGCTAAATACAGACTACACACACATCCACAGCCATTCCAACAGTACATAAAACACTTAACATGCATTTCACGCAATACATTCCCAGTTAAGGAGGCGCGATAATAATGAGCTTAGCTCGCATTGCGTGGATTCCCCTTGACGAACAAGTAACTGAGTGAGTAACACACACACACACACACACACACACTATACTATTCTATATACTCAGGCCCAATCCCTACTTTTCCTATTTTTTTCCCTCTCTTTCCTAATACACAATTCCCATAACATACCATTGCACATGTGTGTTTGTGTACAGTATGTGTATCTGTGTGTGTTGGCTTGTGTGTGAGCTATGCCGGTGGGTATAGTTCTCCAAGAAAATAATTAAAACACAATCACCGAACCTTAAATCAATAATTAGCAGCATTGGAACAAACTTGACCAGATTGTTTGCCATTATAAAAACCTTACAGTATCTCAGCCTTGCAGTTTCAAGGGAGCGTCCGAGGATTTTTGAGGGCAAGAGCATTAAGATACAAATGTTTGTCTTTGGGGAGGAAGGTTAAGGCGAGACAGTCGTTTTTCTGGTCCCCTTTCTCCATCGTGTTTAGTCCCATTATTTATTAAATTGTTAGACGTTCGGCCTATTTGGTTTTCGATTTTAAGACCTTTTGTCCCATTTCGTTATACATTTTAAGACATATCGTGCCATTTAGGTTTTTTCCTGGCGAGCGATAGCGAGCCTGTAATTGTAAGAGGAACCGGCCTTCGGCCTGGACATGTTTCTACCGAAAAATGTACAAATTTATCTTGAGGGGGTCTAGGGGATGTTTTTCTAAGTTTGAGGGATGTCTAGCGAGGAAACTAAGAATTTATGAATGAATGAATGTATAGGCCAAAAAAGCATCCAGTGACCCCATGTTTGTGGTCATCATAACATGAATAGTGAAATACTATTTGAATATATATTTATTTGCATAGCAAATATTTCCCCACACACACACACACACACACACACACACACACACACACACACCCACACACACACACACACACACACACACACACACACACACACACACACACACACACACACACACACACACACACACACACACACACACACACACACACACACACACACACACACACACACACACACACAGGGGAGGAAAGTTGGAGCTATGAATTTTTAAGTATGGCCATGGAAAATTCTATATACCAACATGTAAAAGAGTCAACAAGAGTAAGGGGAAGTGATCAACCAGCTAGATTGGACCTTCTATTCACAAGAAGGGAGGAGGAGGTTCAAAGTATTCAGTACCTATGCCCACTAGGAAAAAGCGACCATGCAGTTCTAGACATAGACTTACTATTGAAGTATAATCTACCCAAGGGAAGGGAAAAGCACAAGGAAAATCACTGGATGTATTCCAGAACCGATTTCGCAGGACTACGGGATTTTTTTCAAGTCACAAAATTGGGATCAGGTGTTATCTGAAAGTGAGGTAGACAAAAAACTCAAGGCATTCATGGAGATCTATGATACTGGTATAACAACTTTTGTCCCTAAGTACATTAATGAAGGAAAAAAAGTAATCGCAAGTATGGTTTAACCGCGAATGTAGGCAAGCACAGGAAGCAAAAAACAAAGCCTGGAAAAAGATGAGAAACTGGGATTCGGAAGATAACAGGCAAAAGTATAAAGAGGAGAGAAAGACATACACCGACATGAGGAGGATGTCAGAGGCAAACCATGAGAAAGGGATAGTGGAGAACTATGAAAAGAATCAATTTTTTTTTTCAAGTTTGTAAACGGCAAAAGGAAGATAGAAGCCACGATCGTTAAGATTAAAAGTGGAAACAGAATCATAGAAGAGGATACAGAGATTGCGGAAGAACTAAATATAAATTTTGCATCAGTATTTACAAAAGAAGGAGAATTCATTGCACCAGAAATCAATGAGATAGGTACAGAGGAAATGCCGGAAGTAACATTTAACAGACCAGAGCTCATAGACAAAAATGAGTAAGGTGGATCCAAACAAAGCCGCTGGACCGGACGGAGTATCAGGCTGGATTATTAAAGAAAATGCTATGGAACTGAGTATACCGTTATATGACATAATGACCAAATCATTGGACACAGGGATAGTACCTACAGAATGGAAAAGAGCAAACATTATTCCTATATTTAAGGGAGGAAGCAGAGATAAACCACTGAACTATAGACCTGTATCACTATTGAGCACCCTCATGAAGATTCTGGAAGGATTAATAAGGGACAAATGGGTGAACTACCTGGAATCCAAAAGATTAATTACTGACCGACAATTTTGGATTCAGAGGTGGCAGATCATGTGTAAGCAACTTGTTGAGTTTTTACTCTAGAGTAATAGACACAGTGGACAAGAGGGAAGGATGGGTAGACTGTGCCTACCTAGACTTTAAAAAGGCATTTGACAAAGTTCCACACAAGAGATTGCTGTGGAAATTAAAACATGAGGGAAAAGTAGTAGACAAACTGCTGAAATGGATGGAGAGCTACCTTAGCGGAAGACAGATGAGAACAACAGTAAGGGGGAAATCGTCAAACTGGACTCAAATTACGAGTGGGGTACCACAAGGATCAGTTCTAGCCCCAATCATGTTTCTAATATTTGTAAATGACTTACCTGAGGGACTAACAAGCTACATGAGTATGTTTGCGAACGATGCTAAGCTGCTTAAACGATCAGAACCCAGGAGGATTGCCTTGAGCTCCAAGCAGATTTGCAAAAGATCCATGAATGGAGCATCAAATGGAATATGGAGTTCAATGCAGGGAAATGTAAGACTCTAGAAATGGTAAAAGCAAGTACAGACCTAGAAAATATTATACACTAGGAAACGAAGTGATTCCCAAAGAAGAAAAAGAAAAAGACTTGGGGATAGAATTTAGGGATAACATGTCTCCAGAAAGCCACGTAAATAAGATAGTGAGAGAATCACTAGCACTATTGGCAATATCAGGATGTCTTTCAATTATCTTAATGAAAACACCATGAAACAAATAATAACGGCAATAATAAGACCCAGGATGGAATATGCATCTGTAGTGTGGTCCCCTCACTTGAAGAAACATATCCACAAAATTGAGAGGGTACAGAGAGCAGCTACGAGGATGATCCCAGGTTTGGAAAATTTGGAGTACCAAGAGAGGCTCGAGAGATTGAATCTACCTACACTGGAACAGAGAAGGAAACGAGGACAGCAAATTCAGATATAAATGTGTTAGAGGTATTGACAAAATCGAGCAAGAAAACTTCATAGAGAGGGATGGAGGTGAGAAGGCAAGGGGTCACAGCTACAAACTAAAAGTGCTAAATAGTAAATCTGATCTGAAAAGTAAAAGATTTCCTACCAACTCGATTAGTGGGTGGAACAAATTGCCAGCCGAAGTAGTGGTCAGCAGCATCAGTGCATAGTTTCAAAGCACGGTATGACAAACATATCTTTGGAGGCGGGAATTAACGAGCAAGCTCACTCCCGCAAATACAACTAGTGTAAGTACAACTAGTGTAAGTACAACACCCACACCCACACACACACACACACACACACACATGTCTCCTCTCCCCCTCATCGACTTTCTCGTTTTACTTCATACTTTTATTTCTCCCCCTGGTGACATTTTTTCTAGCCTGGCCCTCGGTCTTTCACGTTGCAAATTCCTCGTGACAGGTTTTGTTAAATGTTTGGTTGCTTTGTTGGGCTCGCCTCGCTTGCCTGCCCCATCCGCAAAGACGGTCACCATGATATAATGTACAGTCCGCGCTAATAAGTCATTTCTCGCCACCAAGTATGTTTTGATCAATATTGGGATCAACAATATCTAAGCTTCCATTTCTTCATATCGAGTGAAATATACAAACATGTTCCTACACTTACCCACCCTATTCAACATTTGACAGACATTAATACAGCACAGAGAGAGCCAAAGGTAATGACAGCTGGGACATGACTTATTAGCGCGACCGTACATCTGTCTTTAAATATATGCAGCAGGTTTTTATTTGCATAACATAATAGACGTTGCAAAGAAAGAATGAAAACTAAATTCATGCATCGAATGTTGCTTTTATTCATAAACACGATTGAATGTATCCTTTCCATATTTGCGTATAGCCCCTACATGCATGTCGTCGGCAGAAACAATTAGTTAATGAAAAAACGCACACACACACACATATGTATACACATACACGCACACACATTCACAATCACAGAAGCAAACAAAGACACACACACACACAAACAAGAAGTTACCATACACAACCCCTGCTGGTCTATCAGAGTGAGAACTGATCGATCTCTGCCATACCCATAGCTTACTGATCGATCTCTGCCATACCCATAGCTTACTCTTTAACTTATATATTTCCTAGATCTCAAGTGACGGCGTCTCTTCCGTAGATTGACCTCCCAATCTACCAAGATTGGAAGCCAAAGCGTCACATTTTTCCGTTGCCCCTCAACTTTCCCTTCATAATTGTTGAGGGGCACACGGCCCTGGGTGGGGCTTTGGTTTCCCGGGCGTTTCCGCAGCCTCGTCAGGTTCCCGCCATGGAGTTGCTTCGGTCAGCCAGGCTTTATTTTGGTCGGCAGGAAGGATTCTGTGGGGGCGCTCGGTTATGGCCTTGGCCTTGCTCGGGGTCTTGGGGCTGTTCGGGGAACAACAACAACAACCTCCCGCTTCTCACTAAGCACATAACTGTATGTAGGAAATATTGGATAACAATACCCCCCCCCCCCCCCCCCTTCTCTCTACCTCTCCTAGCGATCTACCCAATAAACAGGTTACGTGTGTACAACGTTTGACACTTATGCTAGTGTGGTTATATCACAACGTTTCTGAAATTACGTCTAAAGATGTTTTTATAATGTTTTAAGAACACCATTATTGACCTAACTTCACATAGTGTAAACACGTTGTCACAACATTCTAAGTTAGTAACTACAGATCGTGTGTCATAAATAAGGGATACATTATTTTCTCCACGTGCCAAAATAGGAATGACATAATGTGATAATGCGACTGGTATTGAACAAACAAGAAAAATGTAAATTTAACATCTGTAGTCTACATAATGGCAACGTTAATGTTTGTTTTTTTTTGGCAATATCAAAGAAACGTCTATTGTGATGAACACGTAAACAGAACCTAAGTAGGAAGGTTGTACAATCCACGTTGTAAAAACTTGTCTATTTGGTATCATTGAATGTATTTTCCCTATACTTTTTTTTTTTTTTTTTTTTTTTTAAATCCGTGTATATTATACAGGGTTTTCCAGTAATGCTTTTCATAATGATATGGTTGACTCATCAGACAAAAATAAGAATAAATTACTCTATGAACATGAGGTTGAGTATTTATACGGAGTTATTACACGATTTAAGTTAACGATAGATACAATGCCATTCAGTCCAAGGGGTAATGTTGCCATTTTAGTGGATTATATCCATTTGGCCTTCGCTATCGCTTGCTAGCCTCAAGATAGTGGGCAGTAGCGGTCTGGCTTTTCGGTAGAAAAATATGTCCGGCTTCGCCGGATTTGATTTTTCTACCGGCGAAGCCGGATTTGATTTTTCTACCGAAAAGCCAGTTCGCTACTGCTCACTATCTTGAGGCTAGCAAGCGATAGCGAAGGCCAAATGGATATAATCCACTAAAATGGCAACATTACCCCTTGGACTGAATGGCATTGTATCTATCGTTAACTTAAATCGTGTAATAACTCCGTTATTATAAATACTCAACCTCATGTTCATAAAGTAATGTATTCCTTTTTTGTCTGATGAGTCCACCATATATTTATGAAAAGCTTACTGGAACACCCTGTATATTATGTAGAGTAAAAGTGAAACGTTTTGGTTATATTAATACTAACATATCACATCTACAACTACTACTACGACATCTACACTAAAACGTTTGGCACTTAAAATATATAGGTGTAGTACTATTACAATGGTGTCTAACAAAATGTCATATCAACGTTTGAAAGAGGTTCTAATATAACATACCTTAATGACATTACCAAGCATACTGTTAACACGTCCATGACGTATTTTTAGTAAATACAAAACGTGTTTTCATAACCTATGGAAATTACATTGTTGTTTATATCTTTGACACGTGCCAACATATGAATTAAATACGGTGATAATGAAACTTGTATTGAACAAACAAGAACGATGTAAATAAAACATTGCTAGTCTACACAATGACAAGTTAATGTATGATATTTGGCAACACAATGTAAACGTCCATAGGGTCCATAGCAACAATATCATTAGCTTGCAATATGAGGTCTGACCGGTATGGAGGTCACAATATTGACATAGGGGTATACTGTACCGGCTATGGTACACCAGTTACTCGTTATAATAATAGTGGATTGTGTTGAGGGTTGGGGATAGGGTCTGGACCCACAATAGCATTAACTTGCTTTATGAGGTCTGACCGGAATGGAGATCACAATATTGACATAGGGGTACACTGTACCGGCTATGGTACACCAGGTACTCGTTATATTAATAGTGGATTGTGTTGAGGGTTGTAGATAGTGTCTGGAGCCACAATATCATTAGCTTGCTATATGAGGTCTGACCGGTATGGAGGTCACAATATTGTCATAGAGGTACTCTGTACCGGCTATGGTACACCAGGTACTCGTTATATTAATTGTGGATTGTGTTGAGGGTTGGGGATAGGGTCTGGAGCCACAATATCATTAGCTTGCTATATGAGGTCTGACCGGTATGGAGGTCACAATATTGACATAGGGGTACACTGTACCGGCTATGGTACACAGGTACTCGTTATATTAATAGTGGATGGTGTTGAGGGGTGGGGATAGGGTCTGGAGCCATAATATCTTAGCTTGCTATAGGAGGTCTGACCGGTATGGAGGTCACAATATTGACATAGGGTACACTGTACCCCTATGTCCAACTGTTGTGGTTGTTCACGCATTTACGTGAATACAACGTAGTTTCCGTAATGTTGTCAGGTTGTATAACTAGAGTGTTTGGAAGGTTTAGACAACATAGTAGAATGCGTTGTAGTAGTTAATGATATTTGGTCTATATTCGTCATCCTACAAGCGGCTCGCTTGGTGTAGTGACTAGCGTCTCGGACTTCCACCCAGAAGGGCCCTTTCGCGCCCACGCTCGCGCATTAAAGATTGTCACAAGCACTGATCGTTACCATCCCTCATGAGCAAAGGGATGGGGTAGTATAACGGACCCCAATGGAAATCCGCCTAATCGGCCTTATTGAGCTATCCTTAGCTAGCTTAGCATGCGCTAGCTTTAAGAACTATTATTATTATTATTATTATTATTATACAACAGCTGTATTATAGTCCGCCGACCTCTATTTGTTTACGCATTTACGTGAATACAACGTATTCTTCTTAATATATTGTTTGTATATCTCTGTATTTGGAAGGTTACAACATAGAAACATACATTGTATTGGTTAAATTATGGTCTATGACGTTATTCTACAACATGTTGTGGTCTTGACTTTTGTTTGTTCATGCATGTACAGGTCGCGCTAATAAGTCATGTTCCAGCTGTCATTTGTTGCTTGCTCTGTACTGTATTAATGTCTGTCTTGTTTGAATGGGTGGGTAAGTGTTAACATGTTTGATATTTCACTCAATATGAGAAATGAAGCTTAGATATTGCATGATACCAATATTATCCACATACTAGGTGCCGAGACATCACTTATAGCGCGACTGTACGTAATCGACTTATTTTCGTATGTTGTCAAGTTGCGGCTGCACTTTAACTGATGTTGTGACACCGTAATTTTTGTTATTGGGTCCCCATCACGCGTTGAGAAGGAACCATTATATGAGGAGAGTTGAACATGCATTATAGCAAAACTTGGTGGTGCAAAGGGAGAGAGGAGGAAGAGAGAGAGAGAGGAAGAGAGAGAGAGAGAGAGCAGAGAGAAGAGAGAAAGAGAGAGGAAGAGAGAGAGAGTGAGTGAGAGAGAAGAGAGAGAGAGAGAGAGAGAGAGAGAGAGAGAGAGAGAGAGAGAGAGAGAGAGAGGAGAGGGAGAGAGCACGAGAATTTAGAGACCAGATCAGATGGCTGGAGTAGTAAAGAGCCATTGACAGAGGTAGAAACAGTTGAGAAGTGAGCAGTAGAAGGACTGAAAGTTCTCGGCTCAACCATACTCGACGTTTATATATAGATGTGGGACCGCTCTAACTATTATATAACACTTAAACCCTCTCCGACATATGACGCGAGCCTATTAGGATACTTTTAAAACTGTTACCATCATGGGTATTTAGAATCCTTTAGTTTAGTTACTTCAACCTCTGCGTTGTCTTTGATTAGCGTTTTGAGCCTATTGGGATACTTTAACGCCTTTGTTACCATCATTATTAGAAACCTTTAGTTTAGTTACTTCAACCTCTGCAGTTGTCTTTGAGTTAGCTGTGTTGAGCCTATTGGATACTTTAAAGCCTTTGTTACCATCAGAGGTATGTATAAACCTTTAGTTTAGTTACCACTCAACCTCTGCAGTTGTGAGTTAGCTGTGGGCAGAAAACTTTTTGGAGAGGTATAAGAGTGAGAGAACTCCATTTCTTATGCTAATCTGGCAACCTCTGCGTCATATCTGAAAGGGTTAAGGTGAGGACCTGCGTTTTGTTCTCCTTTTCTCTCTTTCTCTGGCTTGTATCCATTCGGGCCCCCTCCAGCCAACTTTTTAAAGACTTTTACCCCCATCTGGGTGTCGTTTTTTCCCGGGCGAGCGAGAGCGACCCAGCATTATATGAAGAAATCCGGCTTCGCCGGAGAAATTTTTCTATCGAAAAATGTACAAATTTTTAGCTGCTGTCAAACACAAATAAAAAGAATGCTGGCTCGCTACCGCTCACCAGTAACAATTGACACCTGGATGGGGATAACCCGTAGGTTGAATGGGGCCAAATGGATACAAGCCAGAGAAAGATAGAAAAGGACAGAACAAAGACAGGTCACCCCACCTTAAGGACGTACCTCTACCATTCAGGTGCTATAATGCTCTCCATTCACATGTGAGCGTCCTGGGTTCGAATCTCCGTACTGCCACATGTGTTTTTTATTTCAATAATCGAGGGAGTAAAGTTGGTTGGTGGAGAGAACATACGAATACTGAAGCTCTGACGCGTTTTTAGCAGTATTGTTTGGCTATCATACGATTTGATGCAGCTTAGGAAGGATCTGTGGGTAATTTAAAGGGTAAAGACTATCTCAACAACCCTCTGACTTCCATATACCCTCCCTAATCTGAACATAATCGTCTAATAATTACCAAATATTATGTTCCTTCCAACAACCAACTCCTAAAATCGATTATGAAATTTTACAAACACATGTGGCAGTCCCGGATTCGAACCCAGGATGCTCACACCGAAAATCAACACCTTATGCATCGCACCACGAAGACAGAAAAACAGAACAAGAAATGCGCATTGGATCTTGAAAGTGTTAAATCTTCAAATAATACTAGACAAATAATGATGTGCGTATCTACATAATGATGTGCGTACATACATAATGATGTGCGTATATACATAGTGATGTGCGTATATACATAATGATGTGCGTATAAGCATAATGATGTGCGTACATACTGAGGGTGCGTAGATACATAATGATGTGCGTATATACATAATGATGTGCGTATATACATAATGATGTGCGTATATACATAATGATGTGCGTATATACATAATGATGTGCGTATATACATAATGATGTGCGGTACATACATAATTGCTGTTCTGTACATACATAACTGATGTGCGTAATACACAATAATGATGTGCGTATATACAAAGATTAATTTACATTTCAACACAAAAAGGGGCGTCCTCTCTCCCCCCCCCCTCGCCAAAATCTTGGAAATCTAACCTCCCAACTTTCCAAATATTGTTTTACCCATTCCACAAAATATTACAGGTTTTCTCTGAAATGGACTGTTTGTAATCTCTTTAAGGGGAGGTTTTTTAGGTTGATTTTCCTCCCCCCTAGACTGTCCATCAAGCATAACAATTCACTCCCCCCCCTTAAACCCCCCCCCCCCTTTCAAATATAAATTTGTAAATTTTTTTTCGGTATAAAATGTCTCGCCGAAGGCCGGTTTTTTCGGTTTCCCCCACTTAAATTAACAGGCTCGCTATCGGCTCGCCCAAGGCAAAAAAACGAAAACGGACGACCAAAATGGCAGAATTGGTCCCCTGTAAAAAAATTGACTAGAAGATGAGGCGAAGAGGGGGTCTTAAAAATCAAAATTCGCCAAACTTATGGGGCAAGCGTCTTTAAATCGTCAACAAGCAAATGTGGGCTTTGGCGAAAAAACAATAGGGGAGACAAGAGGTTCAGCGAAAGAAATCCGCTCTCCAGGTTGGAAATATTCTCCCCCTTTTTCCAGAAAACTCATCTCGTCTTTTTTACTTTCTTTTACTTTATTTTTCGTATTTACTTTCCCTCTTTTTCTTTCCTTCTAGTCCTCAAACATCCTTAAATGGTCCCAACCGGTCAAACCACCGGTACCTGCTCTTTCTCTTCCTTTCCGCCCCCCCCTGCGCTTTTCGTTTTTTCGTCTCATTTTCACTCTTTTTGTTTTTCTTTTCCGTTCCTACCCTTTTTGACCTCTCTGTCACCGTATCCTCCCTCGCTGCCTCTTTTTCTCTTCCTCCTCTTTTTTTTTCCCCTTTTTTCCTATTTTTCTTTCGTTCTTCTCCTTTTTTCGATTTTCGATCCGTTTTTTTAAAATTGGTCTCTCATATTTTTTTTTTATCACTGATCACTGACCGTTTTTTTTTTTTTTTTTTTTTTTTTTTTTTTTTTTCCGTGCGTTTTTTTTTTTTTTTTTTTTTCTTTTTTTTTTTTTTTTTTTTTCTGGCCCCACCCCCACCCCCCCCCCCCCCCCATTCCCCCATTTGTTACTTAGCAATGTTTAAGGAAGTAATAGAGCCCCACTAGGTTTGAGGATTATAAGATGTGTCGTGAATGTTGGCCGGGTCGGCCCATTAGGTTTGTTCGATGTTTTAACACCTTTCCCCATTTCATTAATCAATTTTTTTAAGAACCCTTTTCGTGGCCCTTTAGGAGAGGGGGTTCCGATTTTTTTTTTTCCTGGCGACCGATAAGCGAGCCTGCACTTAATTTTAAAGAGGACAATTTCTATTTCCCACGCTTTTTAGTAGAGGTAGGGCGGAGATAGCAGATTAAGAAGTTTAGAGAGCATTTAGGATATTTAGGAGTAGAAGGCCCGGGAAAATTTTCTATACCGAACGAAAATTTGTAACACTTTCCTTAAACTAGGGGGGTTGTTTTTTTTTATCTTTTTTTTTTTTTTTTTTCTTTTTGTTTTTTTCTCTTTCTTTCCTCTTTTTTTTTTCCTTTTCTAATCTTTTAATATGAGAATGGAGGGGTCTCGGGAGGAACTAAACAATAATAGGAAATAAATGAAACTAAAGTGTGTAACCAAACAAACGGTCCCCTGTCCCCCTGCCCTCCCCCTCAATCCCTGGGTGATCATAATTATCATAACAAACTTAGTAAAACAAAGGCATATGTGCCTTCGTGGGTTTAAAATATGCGAGGCTTTCCCCTTTTATGTAGAAAATTAAGACATGGTAACATTCCTAAATCACTCAAATTAAAGAACGTTTCGGCCCCATTAGTTTTGTGGCGATTGTTAACACCTTTCAGCCCATTTCGTTTTATCAATTTTTAAGACCTTTCGTGCCATTTAGGTGTCCTAAATTTTTTTCCTGGCGAGCGATAGCAAGCCTGGCCTTATTGTATGTCTTTCAGTATGCGTCTTTAAGTATGGTCTTAAGTTATGCAGCAGTGATGTGCAGCCCTCATAAAAAAAACACACACATTGATAACACTGACCCTACTACTACTACTCCTCAACTACTTCAACATCCACAAGAAGCATACCAAGATGAGTTTTCCCAACATGAGAAACACTGTGAAGAGAATAAGGAGCAACCTCGCCGAACTTGTTTCACTAAAGCCCGGTATCACACGAAGAGAGCTTTATAGTCAACATTCGATGATCAAAAAATTTCTGGCAATAGTTCTGGGAATAATTTTTGCACTGGTATCGGACACACTAGACTGATGAATTAGAAAATGAATTTTAGGTGACCGAAATATTAATAAAAAAGTTTGACCTGATAAAGCTGCCCAGAGAAAACCAGTGGGTTGAATGATAAAATTTTTTGAGGGAAAAAGCGCTCGGGTGATACCGGCTTAAACTGCAACACAGAACGAAGAAGAGGCAAACCCCATAAGAATGTAACGTCCCCGCTAATACGTGAAGGGCTTCGGCACAAAGTTATGTTTTGATCAATAATTTGGGGTATCAGCAGAATAGCTAAGCTTTTCCTTCTTCATATCGAGTGAAATATACACACCCTTTTCCTACACCTTAACCCCCCTATTCAACATCGGACAGACAATTAATATCGGCACAAAGCAAAGCAACCGTAAATACAGCTGCGACAATGACTTATTAGCGCGACTGTACGATAGGGGTATTTTTCGATGATTTTGAGAGCAGTGTGTTTCCTGTTAAGGGGAGGTTTTTAGTTTTGTTTTAGCTAGAATCTCCGTCAAAGACTAATTACACTCTTCTTTAGGCCCCTTTTCAAGAATAAATTTGTACATTTTTGTTCGGTAGAAAAATGTCGGGTCTTTCGCTTATATTACAGGCTCGCTAAAAATCGCTCGCCAGGAAAAAAATCGACACCTAAAGGGCACGAAATGTCCCTTAAAATTGACAGAACTGGGGCGAAAGTTTCTTAACATCGCCAAATTAATGGGGCGAACGTCTTTAAATATCAAAAGCACTGGGTCTAAATTTGAAGGGCTAAACGAGTCAAGAAAAAAAAAAATCCCTTAAGTGGAAGCTCCCCTTACGTGTAGTGAAATTAATAGGAGGACGGAGGTTGTTGTTTTGGTGAGAGTTAGCTGGGCTTACTCTCTATAGGTGGGGGCAAGAAATAAATACAGTGTGGGAAGCCAGGCCAAAATGAAACAGGAGTGTCCAGCAACACCTTATCATAATGCCCTATGTGGCCTCCCCTGGGGAACTGCCCCTTCTTCGATTGTTTCCTACAATCTCCCCAGAATATTAATTGAATGCACTGAGTTACAGAAGACTTCATTATGCGTAGCTACAAACTAATAACACACATAACAAAGCCACTCCAACAGCTTTTCCCCGCTCTCCTCCAACACCCTTCTCCGTCCTCCCCTCTCTACACTCTTTAGAAAAAATAGGAACAGTAGAAAAATGTAATACACGCAGGTGGGGCCGTTTTGTAAAGGCTAATAATCCCTCAATACCCTTCCCCTGACCTATCCAGGGAGCACAAGATGACATGGCTACACACCCCCTGCAGAATTACAAGAAAACAGAAAACACACCTCCGCACGACATAGTTTTTTCCACAGAATCGCTGAAGAATGAAATTTGAACCAAAAAGGGCAATAAATGTTAGTGTGTTCAATATATCCATTCATTTAGAAATTAATACGATCCATTACCAACCCGACCGGAATACCAATGAGACTAGTTTTCATATTGTGTAAGAACCCATTAAGGCTACACACCACCACCAAACCCACACACCCACAAACACACACAGTCTGCAGTGCTTCTACTGCACCACCACACTACCCCACACGCATCTGCCGATGAAGTTGACAGCATCTGGATGGAGAGAGGTGGTGGAGAGCGGGGTTGGTGGGGAATGTTGTGTTTTTTGGGAGAGGAAAGTGGAAGAAAAGATGAAAAGACTGGGGCATTACAACCATGAACAATGGAAAGAATGGAGAAGTTTATTGATAAGAATTGGCATAATGAGACTGGACTGACGTGGAAGAAACATGAGATCAAAGGGACAGCTGGGACATGTACATTTTGCCGCACATATTACTAGTCCCTGTTTGGGTGGATGATTTTGGTAGCGCTGCACCACCTTCCCCCTTAGCTCCAACCTCCTTCCCTTCCCACTATTGGTAGTGAAGGTTGGGATTGAGAGAGGGGGTTGGTAAGGTGGGTGCAGCTCTGGCAGGTTTTTACGAGTTGCTGGGATGGTTGAGAAATGGAATATGTGGCAGCAATCTGTACCTTGGTAAGGATGTGATGGAGGTGGGGTGGGGCTGCAGGCAACGAAGCCTAGGCCAGCCCGTGAGGGGAATACATTGAAGGGTTTGAATGTCAGTAACAAGTCATGATGTGTGTGAAATTTGTAAATGTGTTCATTGTTTTCTGTTGGGTTTTTGTGTTGTCCTTATTCTTGCTCTGTCTTGAGTCGCCCCCCCCCCCCCCCCCCCCAACAAAAAGGCAAAGTGGGGATTGGGCCTGAGTATATAGAGAGATAGAGAGATAGATAGCATATAACAAGTCATGATGGTAACATCACATGCAGGATTACATGCTAATAAGACGTAAATCCAAAGAATGGACCGTGGACAGAATATATCAGGTGAGATGAGAAAGGGGTATAATAGTTAAAATAACGTTTATCAAGAGGACGTTGGAATACAAAGGTCAACAGTGTGATGAAGTTTAAGTGGGAAGACGGTTCGTTTGGGCTGGTCCTTTTCTCCCTCGTGGGGTTTAGTCCCCCCCATTAGTTTTGAGTTTTTTAGCTTCGTCGGCTCGGCCCATTTGTTTGGCGAGTTTTTTAAGACCTTTCGTCCCATTTCGTGTATACATTTTAAGACCTATCGTGCCCCATTTAGGTTTTGTCGAATTTTTTTCCTGGCGAGCGAAAGCGAGCCTGTAATTGTAAGAGGAACCGGCCATTAATTTTGTTCTCTTAAAAAACAAAAAATACAAATTTATCTTGAGGGGGTCCTAGTGAATGTTGTTGCTAAGTTTGAGGGATGTCTAGCGGAGAAACTAAGAATTTTATGAATGAATGAAATTATAGGCCAAAAAAACAGCCAGTGGGGTCCCCCTAATGTAAGTAAATGGTATGTTTTTTTAAAAATGTCCATGAGAACGGACATTAACTAGTACATAGTTGGAATACATATGTACTAGAGTCCTAATTTTAAATGTCATGAGACGGAACATTAAATAGTACCCTAGTTTGTAAATACATATGTAATAGAATCCTAGTTTTTAATGTGCCCCATGAGACGGGAAACATTAAATCGTACAATAGTTTGGAATGCATATGTAATAGAGTCCCAGTTAAAATGTCATGAGACGGGACATTTTAAATAGGACATAGTTGGAATACATATGTAATAATAGTCCCTAGTTTAAATTGTCAATGAGACGGGACATTAAATAGTACATGGTTGGAATACATATGTAAATAGAGTCCCTAGTTAACTGTCCATGAGAACGGGACATTAAATAGTACATAGTTGGAAAAAAAAAAATTGCATATGTAATAAGATTCCTAGTGTACATGTCATGAGACGTACATTAAATAGTAACATAGTCTGAAATACATATGTAATAGAGTCCTAGTTTTAATGTCATGAGAAAGGGACAATTAAAAATAAGTACATAGTTTGGGAATGCTTATGTATAGAGTCCCTAGTTTTTTAACTGTCATGAGACGTGAACATTAAATCGTAACATAGGTTTTGGAATAGAGTCTTAGTTAATTACATGAGACGGGACATTTTAACTTATTACATAGTTTGGAATAGAGTCCCTAGTTAAATCATAACAAACAGGGAAAACAAGAGACAATAAAGAGCTGAGAAACCATTTTACTTTTGGATCGTGTGTAAAAAAGTTATGTCGTTTTAGTAAGTCCCTCATGTACATAAATATCTAAAGTATCTGTCCTACTATAAAATATCCTTATATACTGTATGTATAACTATTTCATGTAAAGAATCTCTCTCTCTCTCCTCTCGCGAGCATCGTAAATATAGTACAAATCCATATACCCACTGAATACAAGCACAAAGAACACCACATATATTAACTTAACATTACTACCACACACAACCACACACACACACACACCCCACACCCACAGACACCACACACACACACACACCCTTACCACCCACACCCACACCCACACACACGACAACACCGTTTAAAAAAAACACAAGCCCACTGCTATTTGTTATGGAGCTCCTTTGGCCCTTGATTGCTTTGGGTGAAATAACTCACAGTTCCCCTTTTCTCCCCTTGTCTTCTAGTGGACATGCTTTTAAAATCCTATTCTTAAGGGTTGGCCTCATGGTTTGTGCGATAAACATGGAATTGAATAATCGCCAAGCTGTACAGAATTATCTTGCAAAATGCAATGGAAACGAAAATAATTATTAACCTGGTATAAAGGATTGGTAGATCGTCCTATACCGGGCCTGTGACGGTCACAAGAGTGTAAGTCCACCACCACCAGTCCTAGGCTAAGGATACTGGTTGTGGACGTCACTATGACCTCCACATGCCCGGTAATAGACTATTCCGCAAAATCTTTTATTAACCATTGTTTAATAATATTTTCAGTGACATTGCTTTTTACAAGAGAAATTAATATGCAGGTTGGCGATTATTTTTTTCCAATGGTTTTACCCTCAACCCATGAGCCCCCACCTTTTAACACTGGAACCAAGAAAGAGTGTAGTAATAAATACATTTGGAAACAAGGTCTACTTTCCAAGCTGAAAAAATGGTATATATATGTATATATATGTAATATATATATCTATATACATATCATATATAGACTATTTGCCCTGACGCCGTGGATCCCGTGAAGGGGTGGCCACGAACGAAATGCCCCCATGCACCTCTGTCCCCAGTCCCTCGACGCGCCTCCTCCGACCCATCACCGGCCTTCCATCCATATACTTCGTCACTCCATCCTTCCACCTCCTCTTTCGTTTTACCTCTCCC
>CM064510.1:883920-918920 GCA_032716605.1 Paralithodes platypus
GAGGGGGCGCCATGGTAGGCGTCGAGGTGGAATGGGGGCTGGGCAGAAGGTGCCCCAGCTCACCGCTCCACCCGAAGCCCCACGCACCCCACCAAGCCCGCAAGTAACCAGCTCACCTATCGGAGACAAACCGCTAGTACCGGGAAAAACCCTAAGACCGTGGCTACCCCACTGTAGTCCGCCACCGGTCTTAGCCCCGACACACTACCCGCTGACACAGGCTCTTTCAAAAATATCCGAGCATCCTCCTCACTGTTAAACCACCCGAGCGCCGATAAGACAACTCCACCTTCTCCCACCTCCTCGCCTGTGCCCTCACTATGTACTGATCCGTCGTTTGACATAGTGTCCACCGGAAATCCTCAACGTTTATAAAAAAAAAGAAGTACCTACTCTCATGTAGCACTATTCACTCAAAAATGCTTGAAGACAACTCAAGTGCTATACTACGTTGCCAAAACAAAATTCCCACGTGTCCAAAATATTCGTCAAAAACAAATTTTCAAAAATCCTGCAATTATTTCTTAGTTCACTAGGTTGTTGTGACGACTAAGATAAGATACTAGGCAAGGTCGCCATTTGTTATCTTAGTCGTTTAGTTTATCCTGGCAAGGTCGCCATTTGTTACGACCGGGACTGCGAATAAAACAAGGGCACTTAATGATTCGACTAGTAATAGGGCACTATGCAACAACGGTACGCTAGATCCAAACCCTCGAACTTATATGCCTGCGAACAAAATACCTATACCCTCCAGATTTAATCTGCGATAACGGGGTATCCTTAACTGGGCATAAATGTACTCTACTTCAGGCTAACCCACACTGGTATAGTCTGATAACACACAGGATGCAAGTTACGTTAAAATGCATAAACAGGGATCTATGGAAAGATCAATTAAATCACTGCAAGATTTAAGACAATAAAAAGATGCTTCAATACAGTTACTCTAAACAACAATAAACTCTTCACTCCTATCTGAAAGAAAGTGAAGTATAGTCCTACAGCATAGACCTGGAAACTTCTGAAGAAAGTCTGATGCTCATAAGATGCTCGTATCTTAAACTATATAAAGGCAGGAGGCAGGACACCACACGTGTAAAGCGAATACACAAAAAGATAGGACATATAATGTTAACTGACATGAGAATACTATAAATGCGCAATGGTAGTAATGCTCGCCACTAAAAGAAGTACTTCCTCATCAACGAAACAGTCTATTATGGTTGTGCGGCTCAGCAACAACCTAGACTAATAAATGCTGTTAATAATAATGCATACAAACAAAGAGCTTATATTAAATACTAACAAGTGTTTACTCAATTAATAATGTCTAGCTGGGATACTCTAGGTAAGGAACTGGGGTTGAGCAAGACAGGCTCGTAGCCTAGCGATGTCCTTAAGACTGTATCCTTTAAGTTACGTTAATTGACTAGGGTGCTCTCTTGATAGATCCAGATCACAAGTATCTGGTTCTATCCTGGCGACCCTCTAAAGCCAAGCAAAGAGGCAGAAAAGTGTGGAACTGGCACAGGCCAAAGCCCTCCGTCAACACAAAGCTGCACTCGCAAAGGACACAACCGAAAAGACAGCACAGGCTACCACAGGACCAGTCAAAGTCGTGTAGGTATAAGCAAACCATACACACATCGATGACAACGACTACAGTTACCTTATCCCAGCCTAGCATTAAATAAAAGAGCAGAAACACTAAATCAATAATGGAGACACACAGAGTTCATAACCTATACTAACTAAGAACCCTCAAAAAACCTATTCTAAGTACATATAAATATCTCAGAGGACGGCGCATGCAATACAATGGGCCGGCTATGGAAACCGTATGCAGAATCCAAGGGGACAAGTAATTGAATAAAGACGAGAAGTAATGGAAAAGAAGAAGTTCAGAGAGAGAAACAGTTCTAAAGGTGGTGATCGGGGGAGAGAGTAAGCAAGGGATGTTAGATGCATGCACGCCTAGCCTGTCCTGAGGAGGACAGCTCCTGGGGACCCCCATGAACACAGGAGCCCACAAAGATGCGGTGGTCGGCCAATCACAGGCCGAGACGTCACAAGGCAGCAGGTGTCACGTGATAGCCAGACATGCCGGCCAATCAAGGGCGTGAGAAAGCCCGCGCGCGGGCGGGAAAACTCCTCCGAGTGAGGGCGGTAGCACACACATATACACGCTCACACTACCACCACACTGCCAACATCGCTCTTTCTCCTTAACTTTATACAATGCATGTTATATTCTATTAATGATATAAAACACTTCCTGTTATCACAGACGAAAACAAAGACCACCACTGGACTGTCTGTGACGATACGATTGCTAGGAAAGAAAGAACAACATTCTCTGATAACTGTAGCCCATTTCGATGTCCCTGGCGAGCGCTAGTGGCTACCGAGAGGTGATTTTGTCAACACTGGTAGACGTCACACTTATTTCAGAACAATGTTACTGACACCAGAAAAACTCAATCGTGAGAGTCTAGTATTAAATCAGATTATGTGGAAAAACATACATAGAGGCATAATATACAAGAATCAAGTTTAACCTTCAATGCAATAATAAATGAGAGTCAAATATCTTCCGCTTTCAAAGAGACTTCAATGCTCTAGATAATGATCCTAGGGTGACTATGAGAAGAGTTGAGGTTATAAAGATACTGTCACAGGAGGCAAGGTGAGTCACGTGTGGGGCTCAGCTTTTAAAGGTGACCGCGTGAGCTTGCCCTCTGGTCAGGTCACTGGGAAGGTCACCAGGTGAACTGAGATGGTAAATAATACTTTTTCTAGTTAATGCAACTATGAACTTAGCTGCAGTACGATGTTAATTTACTTTACAGGAAAAAGGCTGAGATTATTATTGGTAGTAATTGAGAAGTATCAAAATCGCCCTCAAGGGAGTTATGTCTTATTACGGAATTATATTACTTGAATATATGCTACGATAACGAACCGAACTTAGGAATTTGTGTTTCTATATTTCTCTTAGGTAAAGCAAAGTAATAACGTAAATTTAACAAGAGTGAAAAGGTAGTTTAATTGGTCTACTGGTTGGTATTAATTAGGTCAAGATGTAACCTTCAATATTCGCGTTTAAGACAACACACGAAGATCAACAAAATAACGAACTGAGTTCCAATAGACTCAGACTTGAATGAATGCTAAAGTTAAATCTCAAATAGTGAGAACTGGCTGATTAATAGATATCGATCGGTAGATCGTACTTAATAATTAGATTGGCGCTAATGACGAAGTTTAGCTCATTGATATTTAACGCAATATCAGATTCGCTTCTGAACGAGTTAACAGGGCGAGGGAAATAAAATGTACAGGCACAATTAGTACATGGGCGTAGGCGACGAAGTCCTACTCATTGATACTTAAAACAGGCAGTACCAGGCTCGGGCCTGAACGGGTTAACAGGGCGAGGTGAATAAAATACACAGATACAATTAGTGTATGGTGGATGAAAGTGACACGAAACACGGAGGAAAGACTTCCTAAACACGGTAGGCCTATTCGAAATATCACAACATCAAGATTTACAAGAACATAAAAGCACATCTATAAGATATATTTCATATGCGATTACTGAATAGATTTTAGGAATTACACTGAGCAATCGTTGGAAAATTGGGCGTAGGTTCTAGGTAAATAGTGATTATATAAATGGATTGATCACGGAATATATTGGGACTTCAACATGTGTAATAAATCAACATACACGTAGTCAGTAAATCTGCGAGCGTGGGGGGCCTGAATATATGTTAATGACACTGATATGTAACGTATGCATAAGTTATAAATTAAATAAAGTCTTGAACAAGGGTCAAGGAATTAAAGCAAGATAAACACTAGATAACGCAGGTTCAGAAGGATGCAACTTATTACGCAAGTACAGGATCTTGGGCACAGATCACAAGTAAATCAGGGCACGACACGGTTCATATAACTACATAATCAATACCTCACAACAATAACCAACAGAGAAAGACACAGAAACACTTAAGTACCGGTATTTGGGAGGGCAGGGGGGCGAGAGTGCTGGTCTGGACGGCGTAGAGGGTAGTAGCCAATCTTGCACAGCTGGTTACCTCCTCGAGCAGGGGTCCGCAGTTCAGGGTGTCAGGCAACAGACAGGTGGCCCTTTTGGTCATCCGGAAGGGGGCCAACGTCCAGGGGGCACTCTCGAGGGCACGGGGGGGGGGGGGGGGGACCGTAGCAACACTGACCTTAACTAGGCTGTCCCAGAGAGGTAATGCCTAGTCAGCAAGTGAGGTGGTGTGTACTTTCCTCAGGTTTTTCTGAGGTCCTATGCAAATGTTTTCTTGCTTCAGGTGTCAATGAACTCGAGGGAAAAGGGGTATAGAGGAAAGAGGAAAAATGGTTGTCGTGAGGTACATATACATTCTAGCCTTGAAACTCAGGTATTATCATATGGGCCCGGTTCCAAGGTAATATTACACTATTTAATGGGGCAGCTGGAAGGTTCAGGGCTGCTATGAAAAATAGGAAACACTTAAAGCTAAAATTGGAGCAGCTGTCTTGCAGGTCTTCTAATTATACTCAGACATACACACAGGGGATTGTAGTTGTATCCTCGGGGGCCTGGAGTAGTCAGTCGTCATCAGGTCCATTTGTTCCTGCAATATCCGGGGTGCTGGTGAGTAGATTGCATAAGGGAGTGCTCATCATATTCCAAATCTGTCGGAACAATACAGGGAGCGTCTCTTCTGGTGGAGGCTACGTAAAAGGAGGGTTCTAATTGGTGGTTCCAGGGCGGTTGTGGTTGGCTGAGGATGGTGGCTTGTGACTGGCTGAGAGAGTCCTCCGTTTTCTTAGATGGCTGTGGGTGTGAAAGAGAACTGTGGAATGGGCGGCTGGGCAACTCAGGTAGATTCCGGCAGACTCGTAGGGGGGACTCAGGTAAACGTCCTCGTCGTCTGTCTTGGGGTTTTCAGGTTGCCTGAGTGGTTATGCTGGCCACTCGGTGTATCGTTGGTTGGGGACCCGTCATCTCAAAAATGTATTGACAAAAGGAACAAGCACTTTGAAGGCATGCTGAGTAAGAAGTGCGATTGAATGTATGAGTTTCATCCAAAATCCCATCTGTTTCAAAATGTTCTTTAAAAGTAGCTGAGGATTGCAGGTCAATCAGAACTTGTTTTGCTGGGTCGTCATATTTTATGTCTGACAGATCAGTGGTAAATAATCTAGATATCCATCTCTCTGTCTTCTGAAAAGTAGCCAGTGAAGCGATCCTTCAAGATTTTCAAATGAGCTGTGATGTTTGTTATGTTTATTTATTTTTGTCTCAGATAACACACCCGGTCCTTCACTAATGACCTCATCCAAGTTTGGAAAATTTGCAAAGTTACTTTGATGAACTCTTCGTGAAATTAAAATTGCCCTAAATTAGAGGAGGTTTTCTAGTTTCTTCTGTTTCTCTAAACCACTCAAACTTTCCCCAAAACAAGTTAGCCAGGTATAAGTAATATATTATTTATATTTAATTTTCAGGTTTGACATATATACCCCTTGCCCTGTATGTTTTTACTCTCGGGGGAAATTTACCCCTGGTTGAGAATCACTGATCTAGTGGTTTCTTCGATCTATGTGTTTATAATATTCTGCTAATGAATAACCTCCATACAAATATCCACATAAGGAGTGTAAATATTAATCAGCTAGGAGATATTCTGAAGCAACTGTACCGTCAATCCTGTTGCCAAGGTCTTTTCCAAGCTGTATAATATGTATATTGATACATACAGCACTAAAAATGGTTCCATCGTACTGAAAGAGTAAATGTGTTTTAGGAATTGAACCACCAAATATATCATAACGGTATCATAATCCTTGTTGGCAATACCAAGGAAAGAGTTCACATTAATTATAATTCCAATAACATCGAGTTTTCTAAGAGGTGGTTGTTATCACTTTACTGTAGACTCGGACAGATAATAATGCATTTAAATCATTATAACGAATATTTAGTATCCTAATTGATAACATACCACCCTAAACCCCAAGCTTAGTGCCTGTAACTACAACTATGCGATATTTATAAAGTGCTATAAGGTTAGCAGCCGACAGAGCTCCAGACAATGCACCCTCACTCAGCCAGAGCCAACGCAGCACTGAGGTGGCATCCGGGGTACAAAGAAGTACAAAGGAAATCAAACAAAAACAGGTCTAGTGACCCCTCTAGGCTGCTTGTCCTCCAAAACCCTGAGGATCAGGTGTCCATACAGTGGTTTAGAGTGGGTAAGGGAACATTGGAACGGGAACTACTGCCCTGGATCTAATGTCTGTGGCAGAATTAGGAAGTTAGTAGGGGACAGATGGGCTAGTAACATAATACAGTTATAAGTGATCTTTCGTATATCTGGGAAAAAGAGAGAAACGTCTTAGTAATCTATATACACAATAATCCTAGATTTATTTGAGGGGGGTAATAAAATAAAGTTATTCATTTACAAACGCAGTCAGTCACGGGTTTGATGTAAGATATTAATCTAGGCGAAGTTTAAAAGAATCAACGGTGCTGCAGTCTATAACGTCTCGGGGAATCACACTCCAGATGTTGACAACTCGATTGAAGAAGAAATTCTTAGATTCGTGTGAGTTGAAAGATTTACCAATAATTTTGCAACCGTTTCCCCGCGTGTAATTAGATTGGTTGATAGTGAAGTACTTACTACAGTTCATATTGTCAATGCCTTTGATGATTTTGAACACTTGAATTAAGTTGCTTCTTAATCTGCGCTGGGTTAAAGAAAATATATTTAATTCTCTAAGACGCTCCTCATATGGTTTGTTCTTTAGGCTAGGTATAATTTTGGTAACTATACGTTGAACTCGTTCTAGCTTGTCTATATCTTTTTGGTAATAAGGGCACCAGTATTGAACGCAGTATTCCAGAAGAGGGCGGACTAAAATTGTAAAGAGTTAGGATAACTTCTTTGGATTTATGCTCAAATTACCTGCCTATAAAGCCAATTATTTTGTTTGCCTTCTTAACAACTACTGAACATTGCTGACTCGGTTTTAGGTTACTCGATATTGTTACTTCCAGATTGGTTTCTCTGTCTACAATCTTAAGCTGAGTGCCATTCATCAAATATTTGCTTTCTCATTTCGGTATCCTATATGTAGTACTTTACATTTATCCGCATTGAAATTCATTTGCCAAATTTGGGCCCAACATGAATTCTTATCTAGATTGTGTTGCATATCGTCAACTTGTTCTTTTGAGCGTACGATATTTGCAATTTTTGTATCGTCAGCAAACTTTGAGATTGTACAGGTGAGACCCTCGTCTATGTCGTTGATGTAAATTAGAAAGATGATTTGTCCTAGTACCGATCCCTGGGGTACCCCACTACTTACATTGGTCCATTTAGATGCCTTACCGTTTATGACTACTCTTTGCTCTCTGTCGCTGAGCCAATTTTCTATCCATTTCAACACACCGTCTTGTATTCCATGCGCTTTTAGTTTTAGCAGTAAACGTTTGTGGGGAACTTTGTCAAAGGCCTTTTGAAAATCAAGGTGTATAATGTGTACAGCTTTACTCTCATCATAGAGGTTGAGGATATCGTGGAAGAAGTCTAAGAGGTTTGTTAAGCAGGAACGTTTGTTACGAAAGCCGTGTTGAGTATTTTTAATATGTTATTTTCCTCTAAATGATTTACAAGTCTGTCTCTTATGAGTGTTTCTAGCATTTTACATATAACTGAGGTTAAGCTAATTGGACGTTAGTTACTGGGTACGGATTTGTTGCCTTTTTTTTAATATCGGTGTTACGTTGGCCAGCTTCCACTGATCAGGCATAGTTCCAGACTGCAAGGATTTATTGAATAACAATGTCAGTGGTTTACAGAGCTCATCCTCGGCTTCCTTTAGAACTTTAGGTGAGATTGAATCAGGTCCAGGCGTTTTATTTACCTTGAGTTTATCTAAACATTTCAATACTTCTCTCTCTGTAATGGTGATATTGCTTATAACATCAGAATTATCAATTTGAATCGGCGATGCTGTAGGGATATCACTGAGGTCTTCTGTTGTAAAAATTGATGCAAAGAAGGTATTGAGGGCTTTACTCATTTGTACTTCGTCTTTGGTATATTCTCCATTTTCATCGACTAACTTTCCAACAGTTAAAGTAAATACTTTTTTCTTTCTGATATAACTATAGAATTCTTTCGGGTTTGTTTTACTTTGATTTGCAACATGTAACTCAAGGGTCTTTTTACTTTGCTTAATTAACTTTTTGGCTCTGCGTCGTAGGTCTACAAAATTCACCCGTTTTTCGTCATTTTGTGAGGATTTTAATCTATCCTTAGCAATCTTTTTAACAAGCAAACAGTGTGAAACCTCTTTATTCCACCATTTGGGCTTATCATTATGGCCTGTCTTTTCGATGGTATGCAGTCTTGCACTGCTTTTAGGTAAATAGTTGTAAATAATTCTCAAGATGTATTTATGTCGTTATTGTTATTTAGAAAGCTCCAGTCAGTTTCTTTAAACATAGCTCTAAGTTTACGGAAGTTTGCTTTCTTGAAATTAGGGACTTTCTCGATACTTCTATTTGATTCATTACTAGTAAACTTTAAACTGAAAGTTATCGTATGATTGTCACTGTTACTGAAATAATCACCAACATTCAAATTATCTATTTATTCTTCTTTTGTTGCAAGTACAAGGTCAAGAATGTTATTACCATGGTCGGCGATCGAACAAATTAATAGAGCGAACTCTCTTGCAAGTTCGCATATCAGTCATGTCCGGAGTGTGAAGTAAGAGTATCGCCCCACTTGGTCGCAGGTTTTTTTTTTTTTTTTTTTTTTGAGACAATGAACGGAGGAAGGAAAAACACAGATAAAACAAAAAGGTCCATGTGCCTAAAGGCATCCTCCATTCATAAAATGTTTGTAACAACTGGATTTAAACATTTGTTGATTGTAAGTTTGTGGAAAGCAATTCGAGGGAAGTGAATTCCAAAGAGTAGTAGCTCTGGGGATAAATGAATTCTGATAAGCAGAAGTTCTGCATTGTGGAGGAGAAAGTGTAAATTCATGGGCGCTCTCAGCTGCCCTAGTTCTACGGGGAAAGATGTGGAGAGGCGGCACAATTGAAGCAAGTTCCTCGGAACAATTGCTGTGAAAATATCTGTAGAATAATGCAAGGGATGCAACGTTTCTTCGTATGGCTAATGTAGGAAGGTCCTGTGTGATTGCAGGGTTATTGATTAATCTAATAGCTTTATTTTGAATTTTGTCCAACTGCCTCAATGCAACCACTCCACTTCCACCCCACAGAGGTGAACAGTAATCCATCTGAGAGCGCACATGACTTTTATATATTACGGCCAACTGCTCGTCAGTGAAGAATTCTCGAACTCTGTACAGGAGTCCCAGTTTTTTAGAGGCATTCTTAGCAATGCTTCTAACATAATGTGTCCAGCTCAAGTTAGTAGTTAATGTTACACCGAGAATGTCAATACTAGGGGAAGTGGGAATATTTACATCATTAAAAAATATATGGGAGTCAGTGAGATTCTGTCGGTTAGAAAATTGAATGTACTTGGTTTTCTGTGCATTAAAGGAAACTAGATTCTCTTGTCCCCATTCATTAATTCTAGAAAGGTCCTGGTTCAGAGAAATTGCAGTGTTTATTTTTGAATTTATAAGATCGGGTTGGGTGAAAGAATTGGTAAATGTGAAGGAACTGTGGAGTGTTGAGTCATCTGCGTAGGAATGTATTGGATTATGAGTGGTAGATAAGAGATCATTGATATGAATGAGGAACAGAGTTGGGGCCAAAAACTGATCCCTGGGGAACACCAGCATTTATTGAGTGAAATTGAGAATAAAGGCCATCTACCATTACACGTATTTTTCTGTTATGAAGATAAGAAGAAATTAGTGGAACTAATGATGCAAGGCCGTAGTGTGACATCTTCGACAATAAGGATTGATGCCAGACTCTATCAAATGCCTTTGATATATCCAGTGCTATTGTATGTGTTTCACCATGTTGGTCTGTAGCTTGGTTGATTTGATGCGTAAGAAGGCAAAGAATGTCTGCAGTTGATCGACATCGTCTAAAACCATATTGCCTATCACTGATTAATTTATTATTCTCCAGATGCTTAATTATGTGATTATTTAATATAATTTCAAAAACTTTGCCAAGAGTGGAAGTTATAGCTATTGGTCTGTAGTTTGATGGATCTGAAGAGGCACCTTTTTTAGGAACTGGATGGATGTTTGCTTCTTTCCAGGGTACTGGGAAGCATGAGGTATGAGTACACAGACGGAAAATTTTTGCCAATACAGGAGCGAGCACCAAGGAGCAATTCTTAAGTACTATTGGAGGAATTTCATCTGGACCAGGAGCCTTATCTACTGAGAGATTCTGCAAAATAGTTTTGACATGTCTGGTGTGGATCTTAAGTGAGGGAATTTCAGGTGAATTAAAATTAAGTACAGGGACATCTTGATTTCATCTAAGGTTGAGTTGGTGGAGAAAATATCTGCAAGAAGGTTAGCTTTACCTCGTGGGTCACTTACAAGATTGCCAGTCGGAGATTTTAATGGTGGAATGGATGAAGCAGTAGTGAAGTTGGATTTGAATGAGTTAAGAGTAGACCAAAATATTTTGTTATCATTTGGATTATTTAGAAGTTTATTTGCCTGCTTATGGAGAAAGTTTGATTTAGTTAGGTTTAATACAGTTTTGGCATGATTTCTGATGTTTCTAAAGTAATTAAAGGCTTCTTGTGTTTTTGATCTTGTGTATGCATTGTAGGCTAAATGTAGGTAAATTAAAGTCGCCAACAATTACGGTATCTTGTGAGTTACCTACATCTGCAATTTGTTTGTAAATTTCTCGGTCAGTTTGCAATGATTGAGCCTGAGGTCTGTATATTAATGCAAGTATTATTTTTGTACCATTATTATTCTTTATTTGCACATAGCATACATTAACAATTTGAGGTTTTGACGAAAGGGTTGGGTTAAGACTTTCTTTAATATAAAGTAGAACGCCACCTCCATTTGTATTTATTCGGCTTTTCTCATAACCGGGAAGTGAATACTCTGCTAAAAAGTCTCTGGCTTCTGTATTGAGCCAAGATTCTGTTATACCAATTACATCATAATTTTCTGTTAACACTAGTTCCTCTAAATCTGAAAATTGATTGTGTATGCTACAATCGTTAGCATAGAATACCTTGGGGGTGGGGGAAGCTAACACAATGGTTAAAAGATGCATACATTAGCAAATATATTCGCCCATCTATTAATTAATTTTTTCATTTATTTTTTATTTTTCTCGCTATACCTCCATCAAGCTTAAAAATACCCCCCCTAAACCCCCCTTCAAGATAAATGCGTACATTTGTCGGTAGAAAAATGTACCAGTCGAAGGACGGTTGCTCTTAGAATTACAGGCTCGCTATCGCTCGCCAGGAAAAAATCGACACCTAAATGGCACTAAAGGTCTTAATATTGACAAAGAAATTAAGCAAAGGGTTTTAAAATCGACAAACTAATGGATGGAACGTCTTCAAATCTCAAAACTAATATGTTAAACACGAGGGAGAAGGAGGTCCAGAAAAAGCGAGTAGTGTCCCCTTAAAGTCGAATTCTGTGAACGTCGTGGTAGTTCCAGGAAGGGTCTCCTTACCTCCAACTATAAGAGCGAAGTATATACAAAGGAAAGCAAGTAACAACAAACCTACTGATCCTTACTAGGTTGCTTGTAAGAATAAAGTGTAGGTTAGGGTTGCTTAGGTCCCTACTTCCTTGGCTATATATTTGTATTTAGTGTCGTGTGTGTGAGTGAGTGAGTGAGGGAGTGAGTGAGTGAGTGAGTGAGTGAGTGAGTGTGTGAGTGAGTGAGTGAGTGAGTGAGTGAGTGAGTGAGTGAGTGAGTGAGTGAGTGAGTGAGTGTGTGTGTGTGTGTGTGTGTGTGTGTGTGTGTGTGTGTGTGTGTGTGTGTGTGTGTGTGTGTGTGTGTGTGTGGTGTGTGTGTGTGTGTGTGTGTGTGTGTGTGTGTGTGTGTGTGTGTGTGTGTGTGTGTGTGTGTGTGTGTGTGTGTGTGTGTGTGTGTGTGTGTGTGTGTGTGTGTGTGTGTGTGTGTGTGTGTGTGTGGGTGTGTGTGTGTGTGTGTGTGTGTGTGTGTGTGTGTGTGTGTGTGTGTGTGTGTGTGTGTGTGTGTGTGAACTCAGTGTAAAGGAGAGACTATGCATACTAGGCAAGTGGTGATTTCATATATAGCCCATTATTTTCGGTACGTTTTTGTGTGTTTTTTTTTAACATATATAATTATAATGCATTTTGACAGTGTCAAGTTGAAGGCTAATGCAAGTGTGAACAAAAGCTAACGAATGTTGTTCTGATCCCTCTCTTTTTTAAGGCAAGAATTTCGTGCTAGCCAAGCATTACCATCACGAACATTCTCACTGAATTATTTTTACTCGCAGTTTCCGGAAATATAAAAAAGTATGGAGGGAGATCAAACATGCAGGAGAAATTTAATATCACAAGATAACGGGGTAGTACGTACTCTCTCTCTCTCTCTCTCTCTCCCCTCCGTGCATACACTATATATATATACGGTATATATACACACTAAATGTCAGACCGACCAACTCTCCGCCTTTGGCTATTATAGATTATATTCCCAAAATGACCCTGGCCAAGACATACTAACCATCGTCGTCACGTCATTATTCCTACTCGCAGCTCGGGGAATAACAACGAATAGTTGGCAACAACAACAAAATAACAACGAATAGTTGGCAACAACAACAAAATAACAACGAATATTTGGCAACAACAACAAAATAACAACGAATAGTTGGCAACAACAACAAAATAACAACGAATAGTTGGCAACAACAACAAAATAACAACGAATAGTTGGCAACAACAACAAAATAACACGAGATCCCCATTTACGCCTTGGATGAATGAGTGATTTTCTAAATCCGATTGAGGTCTGAGATATTGTTATTTTCTCTTAGAGGTGTGTGTGTGTGTGTGTGTGTGCGTGTGTTCTTAATTAAGATGTCTATTTCTAGGTTTTTCCTGTGTTGATATAATCTAATTTAGCGACAGTTAAATTTAGGTACCTTCTATTCAACTCATAATATTAATCGAGTCCATATTAGCGTGCTGAAATATGTTACATAATTAGTTGTTCGTCGTAGACAATCATTGATCTTATTAATTGTAATGTATTAGTTAAATGCAAATGTCCTAAAATCCCATTGAATGTTCACTAATTGCAGGTCGGTGTTCTATTCTGAAAGGTATATAAATAAATACATGATACCATATATATTTACTAATATGTAGCTAATTTGATCTGAACATAAATGTAAATGGATATATTTGGTTATAAAGAATCGCAAGAACTCACGAAAAAATGTCAGTAGCTGTACAGATAATACACACAAAAATGTCAGTAGCTGTACAGACAATACACACAAAAATGTCAGTAGCTGTACAGACAATACACACAAAAATTACAATTGTCTATCAAATGTATAGGTATGGTTGATAGAACCATGTGCAATGATTGTGCATACGAACAAATATTTTTGAGGAACCAGCCATCAAACTTTTATTTGATTGATACTTTGCTGATATCATATTTTGTTTTTGTTTGCCCTATGTATTGCTTGCATATACATTACATAAGTGTTATTGCTTTATATATGATATTATGACTGGTTACTGGTTATTAACAAACCATGGACGAATATTATATGCCAATGTGTTTATGGGTATTTAAGGAACACCCCGTTTTTAACATTAATCATCCATTACAAACCCCAATGCAGTAGCATATATTAATGAAAGCATATGGTCCTCCCGGGATTCCAACTCGGGACACCACACCCAGAACATAAGCATCTAAAGTTCTAAACAATTATAACAGGATGTAAGGCATTTCTGTGTAGTTATATATCTGTGTAAATAAAACGCTGTAGAGCTAGACAAGAACTCATGAAACCTCTGCTATATAATGAAGTGGACTCGATCTTTGACCCTTGGATTCCCAGTCCAGAACAGTGTGTGTGTTATGCTAGACAAAACAAGTATTTGTGGATTCTTCTAACAGGGAGATACTACGAATTCAATATATATATATATATATATATATATATATATATATATATATATATATATATATATATATATACTTTATGTATATATAAATATATATATATTGTTACGAGGGGAGGTTCGGGGAAAGCAGATGCTCTAATAGCGTAGCCCACAGCACTGTTCCAAAGAGAAACGCCGTAGCAAAAAGACGACACTGCTGTAGACATGCACCCAACACTACCCACCGCACTACACTAACCCTGCAACAGACACACTCTAAATATCTGACTCAAACACAAAGACACCAGGTTCTCTAGGAAAAGGGGTTATCTTCCTCTTTGCTCTATTAAGGGGAGATTTCCACTTGAGGGATTTTGTTCTTGACTCCTTTCTCCCTCATGTTTAACCCCATTGCTTTTCTAATTTAAGACGTTCGCCCCATTATTTTGACGATTTTAAGAACCTTCGACCCATTTCTGTAAATTTTTAGACCTTTCGTGCCATTTAGGTGTTGATTTTATCCTGGCAAGCGATAGCAAGCCTGTAATCTAAGAGGAACCGGCTTTCAGCCGGAACATTTTTCTACCGAAAAATGTACAAATTTAGCTTGAAAGAGGGTCTAGAGGGTGTAATTTTAAGCTTGATGGATATCTAGAGACCAAACTAGAAACCTCCCCTTAAAGCAGTAATGCAAGGAGACACACACATATCTACTGTCTCTGAGTCTGGTTGATAGTGCTGGTAGTATTTCAAGAGTACTTCTAAGGTTATTTCAAGAGTACTTCTAAGGTTATTCTAAACTGCACAAGCATACAAAACATAATGCTGCTAGACTCCCAGAACAACTCATATCATGCCCAATCGCTCAGGAATTGAGCATACAAATAAAAAACCATGGGAAAAGTCCAGTACAGTAGCCTAACACATGAAACACAATGGTTGACATCTCAGGAGGTTGAGGCTGGCTGTTAAAACAATGACCTAAAACAAGCTAGTCATCAAACCCCTGTAGATGTCAACCTCATTAATATATAATATAAACATACAAGAATAATTCACAATGCAGTAGAATAAAGGAAAAGAAAGGGAAGGAAAAAGGTGTGAAGTTTATACTTCCTGTAAGAATGCCAGAGAATAGGATGCAGTACTTATATCTAAGACAAACGAAAACACTCTTAACCCTTTACTGGCGGCGCGCAACATATGTCGAGTGAAAGAAATTTGGACTATGTGGTGGCTCACAACATAAGTCGTGTGCCATTTTCAGCACGTAATGTTGCTGAGAGAGAGAGATAAGTGGTGGCAGGAGAGTAGCGAGCGTATGACTGCTCCAGACCACCGCGGTGGACCAACTGACATGAATCCCACCCTCCTCCACTCTCTCACACTCGCTACACAGTGAATTATGTAGGGAAAGTACCGAATTACATGGTTTTTGCACTCGTGTTGCGCGATTGTTGCAAGAAAACTAGCAGTCGTACAAGGATCGTTGGGGTGTCATTGGAAAGCTGTGTTTATGCCCTTTCAGGGATAGATACTTGTTTTACGCTCTGGGTCTTATTTAGGCATGAAAATGATCACGTAACAACCCTATTTTGGGTAAAAATACCGCGCTGGGCGGTACATATTAATTACCGCCTAGGCCGCTCGTTAGGTGTTAAATACAAACAATTAAGGTTATGACAAAACTATAATACTCAAGATGACTCCAGACTTGCTATGCAACCATTCAATATGAATTAAAGGAAATATGTGCGGTATTAACACTCAACGAACGTCTAGGTTTGTATTTTCTACTACCTGCCAAGCGGGCAGATTTACCCTAAATGAGCTTCATTCCATGCTCTTTTTCATGCATAAAGAAGAGCCAGAGCGTAATACTATTATGTATCCGTGAAAGGGCGTTAATTGAGCTTTCCAATGACACCTGAACCATCCTTCTACGACCAACGTCTTGCAATTTGCAAATCGTCTTGCAACGATCGTGCAACACGAAGGAAAAATCCCTAAAATACGGTAATTTCCTTACATATTTCCCTGTCTAGGGAAGCAGTGGATGTGGATGAGTGTGGAGGTGGGACCAGTCGCGGTACGGGAGCCGTGCCGAACGGTCAGAGCCAACCCACGCTCCTCCCACCGCTCGGACTCTCTCTCAGAGCCAATTATGTGCTCAACATCGCATTGGACTTAAGTCGGGCCCCGCCATTTAGTCCTTGGTTCTCTTGACCGCCTTAAGTCGGGCGCTGCCAAAGAGAGGTTAAGGGTAAAACATAGCAAGCCCACCACAGACGGAACAGTACAGTGGTCGCTAATCGCTATGAGAGCTGTAGCAGGAGTGACTGATTCAGCCACAGGATACCTAAGCCCTCGCGAGAAGGGAGGAGGGGAGCGCCAAGTACTGCTAGACTAAATAATTAAACTAAGCACTTGGGCTCTCATAAACAGTACAGGAGTAATTAAATAAACATAATACATCATTGGGTAACTTATGATAAACTGAATTAGTCCCACCAGGGTTAAACAAACTAAATAATTATACTCGTGGCAACAACACAACAAGCAGCATGGCGCCACCATGACAACAACAGCGTCGCCCACGAGACAAGGGAGAGAGAAAAAAGGTAAGGACAAAACAGCTAGTTTCCCTCCCTACACACATAGGCTACGTGCTAACTAAATCACTTACAATTGAAATGGGTTATAAAGTTTAGGTGAAAGTGACACCCTCACACCCAGGGGGTGCCTGTTGGTGCGTCTTGAAACAACAGACTGCCTATACTTCAATAACACTACAAGACATACACAACTACATTTTTTTACTAGATTTTTTATAGTTTTTTGTATTTTTGTATTTAAATATTTTCTTCTATACAAAAACACAGCAACTCCTACTTTATGACCCTACGCTGGGCTACATACGGCAACCAACAAGCACCAGACATAAACATGCTAATCAAACCAAAGTAGGAGGCTACACCAAAACTGACTGACCGGCGAGGGTTCTCCTTACAATATACCCTCCCGTGACAAACAATCAGCCATAACATTATCAGTGCCTTCAACATGCCACACATCCAGACTGTGTTCCAGCAGCAAAACATCACCTGACACTGATTAACTGCCCAGTCCATCACTAGACTGGCACTTTTCTTCGCTCTCTCAGGCTACGGGACCTGCCAATAACCTTTCACTAACTCCACCTTAGTGAGAAACATGGCAGCCCCGATGCGGTCTATGGAGTCGTCAACTCTGGGTAATGAATAGGCATCTGTCTGGGATAATGCATTGACACTCCTGAGATCAACACAAAAACGGATCTTGCCACTCGGCTAAGGTTGCAAAGTCACTGGCGAAGGCCACTCACGATATCCCTTCTCCTCCAGACCCTTCTCCACCATGTAGTCCAACTCTGCTTTTAAGACTGGCTGCCGAGCAGGATTTATACGGTAGGGAGCCAACTTGAACTGTGTACTGTCTCCAGCCTCTATGTCGGGTACCGCCCCGGACGTCAGGCCTGGAGAATCACCAAACATGCGAAAGTACTGCCACAGCCTAGTAAACAACTCCTCTTGGCACTTAGGAAAAAGAGGTTGCAACTTGTCTTGAAGAGTAACATACCCATTGCCCTCCCAAAACCCAGCCGGGACCGCAGCCTCTACAATATAGTCTCCCTCCTTCTCCTCCTCCGTCCCTAATACAGCCAGGTCATGAGAGGAACAATCTGTACCACCTGTGCAGTCACTCCCACAGTTCACACGTACTAAGGCTTCCCAGACATGCGCACCCCCGCATTCCTTGCGGCTACACCTGCCTGCGCAGCATCGCCTCCATCAGCGCCACGGCCAGATGTAGTCTATCTATGGTAGGGCTTTAGTATTTTAATAGGGAAGCATTGGGAGGCTATGCGACGGTCGGGCGTATCTATTACATAATCAACCTCACCAATCTGCTTAATGACCTGGTACTGACCACAAAACTTAGCAGCCATGGGTCGACCCTGAACTGACAACCGTGCCAAAGCCTTGTCGCCCACCTTGAACGCCCTAGATTTAGCCTGTTTGTCATAATGGTCTTTAATCTTCGCGTACATGCTGCTAACCGGAATAGCCTCCAGGTATCTAGTGGTAGTATCCATCAAAGTATGCAAGTATTTATCTCCCGAACTGGTGGGTGGTAAGGGACCGACCATGTCAACTATGACAAGTAAATGGCAGTTCAACTGTATAGGGATCAAAGGTGCCACGGGTATTTCTTGGTGGGGTTTTCCAACTATCTTACCAATAGGGCATGAAAAATAAAGAGTAGACACCAATGCATGCATATTAGGCCACCAAAAATGAAAACTTAGCCTATCAGTAGTCTTACGTACCCCTAAATGACCCTCCAGTGGTGCCTCATGCGTTAGCCTAACAGCTCCTCCCTGAACTAGGCAGGCACCACCAACTGCTCCTCCCCCATGCCTGAGTTCGTATCCGGCGTCCATTGCCGATACAACAATGACCCTTTCACAATATACTTCTCTTGACCGTTCTTCCCACCAGTCGTGCCAACCTTCTTAAACAGGAGGCCCAGACTCGGGTCCTCTTGCTGCAACTTGCTCAATTTGTCTCTAGGTATCTCCAACAACCTCTGACCTCTCAAAAATATCAGAAGGTTGAGTCGGCGGCACTATGTTAGACTCCTCGTCCAGCACTAGGTCACCTCTACTTGTCTCGGTACCCTCACTGGGGTCAGCCAGGCCCACAGCTATCTCCGAGCCAGCGTCATCTAGTAGTGCACTCATGGCTATCGGCCCCCGCATCCACTAAATCATCCCCCTGTTGTGCCATTTGTGCCACTGATTGGGTCACTGCACCAACAGGGTAGATAAATTCCATGTTATCTTCCTGCAAAAAAACACCAGCAGGGGGCTCAATCAGCCTCAGCGACGACTATAGGAGGCGGGAAAACTACATCCCCAGCCAAGTCCGTCCCGAGCAAAAAGTCCACCCCCTCAACTGGCAGTGTGTCCACCATGGCCACCTTAGCCTCTGCGGTCAAAAGTGGGCACTCTAGGGTCACCGGGACTAAATCACAGCATTGCTCACTGTTGATTCCCCTGCATATGACAAACTCTCCCTTGTTAATAGGTCCCCCTGTCAGGTTGCGACACATGCATTGTTGCGCACCAGTATCCCTAAACACCTTGACAGGGTTAGTACTCCCCAACCCGTACTAATCCATCATGTATGAATGGCCGACACCAATCAGGGGAAGTCTGGTTATGCTCAGGTGGTGATACCATCTGGGGCGGCAAAGTGCTTGGTGAGTTATCTGCTCAACAGGTGGCGTTGTGTGTGTGTAAGTGTGAGAGTCCGAGTGTAGGGGGTGAGACAGTGAAGCACGGGAACGAGATGGCTTCAGAGATGGGGTCGTTTCGGGCCATGAGTGAGCACTGTGCCTCATGTGAACGCAAGATGGCAGGTGCTCGTTGTACTCTACGTGCTTCACATGTCTCACTCCCTAGACTGGAACAAGACCTCACGGGCTTCACTGTTCATTGTAAAGCGGTGAATGTTAAGGCTCTCAGCCTATGCCCGAGAGGAAGTAAGTTGGAAGTAAGTTGGCCTACACTGCCCCCCAGAATCACCTGTACCTGACTTGCCTTTCCCAGGCACCTCCCCTAGTGTCGCCACCAACTGGACAGCCTTGAGTTCCTGGGTAGCCTTCCATTTAGCACACTGAGGTTTTATATGACCCACTTGTTTGCAAAAGTAACACCTCACTTCCGTAGAAGCTTGCTGGTTGTCAGCCTTGTTAAGATGTTGTGTCTTATTTGTGGTAACTTTGGGTGATGATGGGCGAGCGGATATTGCGGAGGCTTGGTGCACAGGTCGGTCTCTCCTGTCATTATATACTGTATACTGTATATATATATATATATATAATTATATATACATATATATATATATATATATATATATATATATATATATATAATTATATATACATACATACATATACAGTATATACATGAATACACTAGTGTAAGTTGATGAGCCGATGGTGAGCTAAATGGTTGACACTCGATAACGCCGATGATTACGACCACTGATAAAAGGTCAGTTGGCTGGATCCAATACTAACGATTCCAAGATGCCATGGTCCTTTGGATGGTTAGCAAGGTACCAGTAGCATACTTTAAAGTTTGTTTTTATCTTTCTTTCCTTTTCTCTCTTTCCCTGGCTTGTATCCATTCGGCCTCATTCAGCCAACTATTTTAAGACGTTTATCCCCATCCAGGTGTCGATTTCTTCCTTGCGAGCGATAGCCAGCATTGTATGGAGAAATCCGGCTACGCCGGAAACATTTATCTATCGAAAAATGTAAAAATTTAGCTTGCTGTCGAAACAAAAATATATGTATGCTATGTTCGCTACCGCTCGCCAGGAAAATATTGACATCTGGATGGGGGTAAACGTCTTAAAACAGTAGGCTGAATGGATACAAGCCAATAAGAGAGAGAGAGAGAGAGAAACAGAAAACATGCGAGGTGGGCCCCCTTAAAAACAAACTGTAAAAATCCTGGGTAGTGATGGATGAGTTAAAAATACTGTGTTGTGTATTTCGTGTAATATTCAACTCTGGGAAATATGAAGGATGATAATGAGGATTTGTTAAAAGTTATTTTGAAGTATTATTACCACACTTCATAATACACCTCTCATTTGTTTTTACTATCCTCATATTATTGAAGAAAAACCGAATTATAATTTACGTAATAAAAAAAAAAAAAAATGCCGGCTTTAGTGGATCATAGCTGCAATAAATGAATGAAAATAAAAATAAATAAATAAAAGCTTATGTTTAGAAAGCATTGTTTACTCAGAATTACGTAATCTTTAATTTCTGAAAGTATCTAACACAAATTGTTGGACGCGCTGTATATACGGAAGGAGAGAGAGAGAGAGAGAGAGAGAGAGAGAGAGAGAGAGAGAGAGAGAGAGAGAGAGAGAGAGAGAGAGAGAGAGAGAGAGAGAGAGAGAGAGAGAGAGAGGGAGAGAGAAGAGAGAGAGAGAGAGAGAGAGAGAGAGAGAGAGAGAGAGAGAGAGAGAGAGAGAGAGAGAGAGAGACCAGTAACGCACAGTAGTGACTATCCGTGTCGTGTACGTGTGCATCAGAATGTGTTCGTGTCTGTATTTCTACGTGTCTGTCCATCTGTGCTAACTGCGTGTCTGTGTGCCTTTATATGTGATATTGTACTTCAATGTGCACAAGTCAGTTCTTTCTTGCCTAGGTGACTATTTGAGCGATGTGTTCTGGTTGATTCGTGTATAAGTGTATATTGTGTGTGTGTGTGTATACGAGTATGTTGTGTGTGTGTGTGTATAAGAGTATGTTGTGTGTGTGTGTGTGTGTATAAGAGTATGTTGTGTGTGTATAAGAGTATGTTGTGTGTGTGTGTATAAGAGTATGTTGTGTGTGTGTGTGTATAAGAGTATGTTGTGTGTGTGTGTGTATAAGAGTATGTTGTGTGTGTGTATAAGAGTATGTTGTGTGTGTGTGTGTGTGTGTGTGTGTATAAGAGTATGTTGTGTGTGTGTGTGTATAAGAGTATGTTGTGTGTGTGTGTATAAGAGTGTGTGTGTGTGTGTGTATAAGAGTATGTTGTGTGTGTGTGTGTGTGTATAAGAGTATGTTGTGTGTGTGTGTGTATAAGAGTATGTTGTGTGTGTTTGTGCGTGTATAAGAGTATGTTGTGTGTGTGTGTATAAGAGTATGTTGTGTGTGTGTGTGTGTATAAGATTATGTTGTGTGTGTGTGTGTGTATAAGAGTATGTTGTGTGTGTGTGTATAAGAGTATGTTGTGTGTGTGTGTGTATAAGAGTATGTTGTGTGTGTGTGTGTGTATAAGATTATGTTGTGTGTGTGTGTGTGTATAAGTGTATATTGTGTGTGTGTGTGTATATTGTGTGTGTGTGTGTATAAGAGTATGTTGTGTGTGTGTGTGTGTGTATAAGAGTATGTTGTGTGTGTGTGTGTATAAGAGTATGTTGTGTGTGTGTGTGTGTGTATAAGAGTATGTTGTGTGTGTGTGTGTATAAGAGTATGTTGTGTGTGTGTGTACAAAGGAGTACAAAGGAAATCAAGCAACAACAGATCTAGTGACCCTTCTAGGCTGCTTGTCCTCCAAAACACTGAGGATCAAGTGTCCAAACAGTGGTTTAGAGTGGGTAAGGGAACATTGGAAAGGGAACTACTGCACTGCCACTAACGTGGCAGGACTAGGAAGTTAGTAGGGGACATATGGGTTAGTAACTGAGGGGAGGATAAAGTTATTCATTTACAAACGCAGTCAGTCGCGGGTTTGATGCGAGATATTTGTCTGGGCGGAATTTAAATGAATCAACGGTGCTGCAGTCTATAACGTCTCGGGGAAGCCCATTCCACAAGTTGACAACTCAATTGAAGAAGAAATTCTTAGATTCGTGCGAGTTAAAAGATTTACCAATAATTTTGCAACCGTTTCCCCGCGTGTAATTAGATTGGTCGATAGTGAAGTACTTACTACAGTTCATATTGTCGATGCCTTTGATGATTTTGAACACTTGAATTAAGTCGCCTCTTAATCTGCGCTGGGTTAAAGGAAATAGATTTTATTCTCTAAGACGCTCTTCCTATGGTTTGTTCTTTAGGCTAGGTATCATTTTGGTAACTCTACGTTGAACTCGTTCTAGCTTGTTTATATCTTTTTGGTAATAAGGGCACCAGGATTGAACGCAGTATTCCAGAAGAGGGCGGACTAAGGAATTGTAAAGGGTTAGGATAACTTCTTTGGATTTATGCTCAAATGACCTGCCTATAAAGCCAATTATTTTGTTTGCCTTCTTAACAACTTCTGAACATTGTTGACTCGGTTTTAGGTTACTCGATATTGTTACTCCCAGATCAGTTTCTCTGTTTACATTCTTAAGCTGAGTGCCATTCATCGAATAGTTTGCTCTCTCATTTAGGTATCCGACATGTAGTACTTTACATTTATCCGCATTGAAACTCATTTGCCAAATTTGGGCCCAACATGACAATTTATCTAGATTGTGTTGCATATCGTCAACTTGTTCTTTTGAGAGTACGCTATTTGCAATTTTTGTATCGTCAGCAAATTTTGAGATTGTGCAGGTGAGACCCTCATCTATGTCGTTGATGTAAATTAGAAAGAGAATTGGTCCTAGTACCGATCCCTGGGTTACCCCGCTACTTACATTGGTCCATTTAGATGCCTTACCGTTTATGACTACCCTTTGCTTTCTGTTGCTGAGCCAATTTTCTATCCATTTCAACACACCGTCTTGTATTCCATGCGCTTTTAGTTTTAGCAGTAAACGTTTGTGGGGAACTTTGTCAAAGGCCTTTTGAAAATCAAGGTATATAATATCTACAGCTTTACTCTCATCGTAGAGGTTGAGGATATCGTGGAAGAAGTCTAAGAGGTTTGTTAAACAGGAACGTTTTTTACGAAAGCCGTGTTGAGTATCTTTAAGTATGTTATTTTCCTCTAAGTGATTTACGAGTCTGTCTCGTATGACCGTTTCTAGCATTTTACATACAACTGAGGTTAAGCTAATTGGACGATAGTTACTTGGTAGGGATTTGCTGCCTTTTTTTAATATCGGTGTTACGTTGGCTAGCTTCCACTGATCAGGCATAGTTCCAGACTGCAAGGATTTATTGAATAGTAATGTCAGTGGTTTGGAGAGCTCATTCTTAGCTTCCTTTAGAACTCTAGGCGAGATTGTATCAGGTCCTGGCGTTTTATTTACCTTGAGTTTATCTAAACAATTCAATACTTCTCTCTCTGTAACGGTGATATTGCTTAGAACATCTGAATTATCAATCTGAATCGGCGATGGTGTAGGGATATCACTGAGGTCTTCTGTTGTAAAAACTGATGCAAAGAAGGTATTGAGGGCATTACTCATTTGTACTTCGTCTTTGGTGTATTCTCCTTTTTCATCGACTAACGGTCCAACAGTTGAAGTAACTACTTTTTTCTTTCTGATATAACTATAGAATTCTTTCGGGTTTGATTTACTTTGATTCGCAATATGTAACTCTAAGGTCTTTTTACTTTGCTTAATTAACTTTTTGGCTTTGCGTCGTAGCTCTACAAATTTCACCTGTTCTTCGTCATTTTGTGAGGATTTTAATCTATCATTAGCAAATTTTTTAGCAAGCAGGCAGTTTGAAATATCTTGATTCCACCATTTGGGCTTATTATTATGGCCTGGACGCCGTATTTTCGATGGTATGCAGTCTTGCACTGCTTTTAGGTAAGTGGTTTCGAATAACTTCCAAGATGTATTTATGTCGTTATTGTTAATTAAAAAGCTCCAGTCAGTTTCTTTAAACATAGCTCTAAGTTTATGGAAGTTTGCTTTCTTGAAATTAGGGACTTTTTCGATGCTACTATTTGGTTCGTTACTAGTAAACTTTAAAGTGAAAGTTATCGTACGATGGTCGCTGTTACTGAATTCATCACCAACATTCAAATTCTCTATCAATTCTTCTTTTGTTGCAAGTACAATGTCAAGAACGTTATTACCACGGGTTGGCATTCGAACAAATTGATAAAGCGAACTCTCTTGCAAGTTCGTATACAAGTCATGTCCGGAGTGTGAAGTAAGAGTATCGCCCCACTTGGTCACAGGTAAATTAAAGTCGCCAAAAATTACGGTATCTTGTGAGTTACTTACATCTGCAATTTGTTCGTAAATTTCTCGGTCAGTTTGCACTGATTGAGCTGGAGGTCTGTATATTAATGCAAGTATTATTTTTGTACCTTTATTATTCTTTATTAGCACAAAAGATGTGTCGACGTTCACAATTTGAGGTTTTGACACGAGGGTCGGGTTAAGACTTTCTTTGATATAAAATAAAACGCCACCTCCATTTTTATTTATTCGGCTGTTCTCAAACATTACATAACCGGGAAGTGATTACTCTGCTAAAAAGTCTCTATCTTGTGTATTGAGCCAAGATTCTGTTATGCCAATCACATCATAATTTTCTGTAAACACTAGTTCCTCTAAATCTGAAAATTTATTGCGTATGCTACGAGCGTTTGCATAGAAAACCTTTAAAGTTGCGGTTTTAGAACTCGCAGATCGTTCTTTCATCGAATTTTTGGTTCTGGTCGGATCTACATTTACATTCATGGCTGTCCTCGGTCCTCGGTCGTTATCCCTGACGGTTTTGAATTTGAGTGTGTGTGTGTGTATAAGAGTATGTTGTGTGTGTGTGTGTGTATAAGAGTATGTTGTGTGTGTGTGTGTGTGTATAAGAGTATGTTGTGTGTGTGTGTGTATAAGAGTATGTTGTGTGTGTGTGTGTGTGTGTATAAGAGTATGTTGTGTGTGTGTGTGTGTGTGTGTGTGTGTGTATAAGAGTATGTTGTGTGTGTGTGTGTGTGTGTGTGTGTATAAGAGTATGTTGTGTGTGTGTGTGTATAAGAGTATGTTGTGTGTGTGTGTGTGTGTGTATAAGAGTATGTTGTGTGTGTGTGTGTGTGTGTGTGTGTATAAGAGTATGTTGTGTGTGTGTGTGTATAAGAGTATGTTGTGTGTGTGTGTGTGTATAAGAGTATGTTGTGTGTGTGTGTGTGTGTGTGTGTATAAGAGTATGTTGTGTGTGTGTGTATAAGAGTATGTTGTGTGTGTGTGTGTGTGTATAAGAGTATGTTGTGTGTGTGTATAAGAGTATGTTGTGTGTGTGTGTGTGTGTGTGTATAAGTGTATATTGTGTGTGTGTGTGTAAAAGAGTATGTGGTGTGTGTGTGTATAAGAGTATGTTGTGTGTGTGTGTGTGTATAAGAGTATGTTGTGTGTGTGTGTGTGTGTGTGTATAAGAGTATGTTGTGTGTGTGTGTATAAGAGTATGTTGTGTGTGTGTGTGTGTGTGTGTGTGTGTGTGTGTATAAGAGGGTATGTATGTGTGTGTGTGTAAAAGAGGGCGTGTGTGTGTGTGTGTGTATAAGAGTATGTTGTGTGTGTGTGTATAAGAGTATGTTGTGTGTGTGTGTATAAGTGTATATTGTGTGTGTGTGTGTAAAAGAGTATGTTGTGTGTGTGTGTGTGTGTGTGTGTGTATCGTGAACAGAACGAACGACCTCGTAAAACTTTCATAGTGATGGCTGTTGTTGATGAGTCTGCTGTCTCCTCCCATACTCTCCAGCTTTGTCTTGCTTTGCAAGAAAGACTGGAGAGTGTGGAGCAGGAGATTCAGTGTCTCAAAGATGAAACTTTGGCCTTGAGACTAGCTATGGCGGAGAAGAAGTGTGAGGCTACCGGAAGTGTTCCCAGGGATCGTGAAGCCCCTTGGAAAGTGGTGTCAACTAGTGCAACGGCCTGCAAGCTGAAAAGGCAGCCAGTCAAGACCCACAACAACTTCAGCACCTTGGGTGATGAGAGTGATGGTGATGAAGTGGCGATCATCGAGGCAGTGAGAGGGGAGGGGGGGGGGGGGAGTCTGCTGCTGTTGCTGCAACAACTGCTGCTACACGCCGACAAAAGGAAAAAGCTAAGTCTGTTTTCATTGTCGGTAATTCATTGGTTAGATACCTTGGCAGGGCAACAAACACTCAGGTTGGTAAAGTTGTCTGCGTGCCTGGTGCCGGAGTCGGGAGGGTGGCTGAGAAGATAGATGCTGTCATGGAAGTGAGTGGGGAGGACCCCATCATCTTCCTCAACGCAGGGAGCAACGACATATGGAGATGCAGGACTGAGGAGTTGCTCTCCAAGTATCAGGAAATTTTGGAGAGGATCAAGGAAAAAGGTAGAGTTCCTGTGGTAAACAGTATCCTGCCTAGAAGAGGGGTAAGGAAGGAATGGTCCTCCAGGGCTATTGGTGTAAATAGCCGGCTGGAGAAGTATTGTAAGGCAAATACTATTCCATTCCTGGATAACTGGTCCCTCTTTTATGGTAAGGATGAACTGTATGCCCAGGATGGAGTACATCTCTCTCGACTAGGAGTTTCGACCTTGGCCAGCTCACTCGACAAGATTGTTGCGGGGTTTCGTTAAAAAAACCAGGGTGTGTAAGTAAAATACTGTCTCCATATGGAGCAGGTACTTCATGTGACAAACCAGTGAGTAAAATAGAAATAATCAGTCAAGATAGTGCGGATATAGTGATGTGTAATAGTAGTATCGATAACACTACACATGTAACTGATAGTAAAGATGAGAATACTGATAGAGTAGAATTTCCGTCTAGAGCTAGTAGTTCAACAGGAAATAATAAGTTAGCTAAACACAATAGAAAATTAGTTGCAAATAAAAGTAATAGGTTGAGGGTATATTATACAAATTGTAAGAGTTTATGTAACAAAATGAACGAACTTAGAGCACTCGTTAGCACAGAAAATATAGACATAATAGCGCTAACTGAAACGTGGATTAATACAGAATCTAGGCATTTTTTAGCAGAATTTGATATTCCAGGATATAGTGTGTTTAAATATGACCGAACAAGTAGGAGGGGCGGGGGTATAGCAGTGTTTGTCAGGAGTACATTAAAAAGCTGTATTAAATCAGGTATTAGACTAAATAATGATAATGAAAGTGTTTGGGTAGAGGTTAACGAAGGTAGTGAGACCATAGTTATTGGAGTTATATATAGACCGCCTAATATGAGTAGAAATGGCGGAAAATCGTTATGGGAGGAAATTAAAATAGCATCAAGGTTTAGCAATGTGTGCATTATGGGGGATTTTAATTTTCCGAACATTGATTGGCAGCACCAACTAGGCGACTCCGATTCAGTAGAGTTTATTGAGGTAGTACAAGATAGTTTTTTATTTCAATTCATAGATACGCCGACTAGAGGTATTAATATTCTTGATTTAGTTTTCAGTAACAATGAACATATGATAAATAATGTAGAGATTGGTGACCACCTAGGAAATAGCGATCATAAATCTATTTATTTAATATACAATGGACAGGGAATGCTAAAGAGAATACGACACTTATCCCAGATTTCAGAAAAGCCGATTATGGTGGGCTAAGAAGAGACTTAAGGGTGGACCCTATTGTTAAGCAATTAAGTCAGGATATGCCAGAGTTAAACTTGCCACCTACATATAACCAGTTTATTGCTTCACTCCACAATGCTCAAAATAAATATATCCCTAAAAGAAGATTTAGATCGACGCAGAACCAACCAAAATGGATGACTAATAAGCTAATAGATCTTATAGGAAAAAAGAAAGGAATATATCGAAAAATAAAGAAAGGTGCAAATCATTTACATATATACTATCAGACTCTATCAAGACAGGTCAAAAAGGAAATCAGGAAAGCAAAAATAAATTATGAAATAAGGATAGCCAGCGACTCAAAAAATAACCCTAAAGCTTTTTACCAACTATATAAATCTAAAGTTAGAGATGTAATAGGCCCCCTAAAATCTTCAATAGGAGAAATAACAGAAAATGATTTAGAAATGTGCAGTACATTAAATAGTCAGTTTCTTTCCGTTTTCACTAATGAAAATTTGGCACAGATTCCAGAAGTCAATATGGTATATAGTGATAGTATAGAAAATATGTTAAGTACAGTTAGTATAAGTAGAAATTATGTGCTTAAGGAAATTGACAGACTGAAACCTCAAAAATCGCCTGGTCCTGACGAGGTATATGCTAGAGTATTAAAAGAATGCAGAGATGAGTTAAGTAGTCCATTAGCATTTATATTTAACAAGTCATTAGAAACAGGTTTAGTTCCAGAAGCTTGGAAGCTTGCAAATGTAGTTCCGATCTTCAAAAAAGGTGATAAATCGATAGCATCCAATTACCGTCCCATTAGTCTCACATCAATCATAGGAAAGTTGCTAGAGTCCATTATTGCTAGGAAAATTAGAAGCCACTTAGTAAAATTTAACTTAATAAATTCTTCTCAGCATGGATTCACTCAGGGACGTTCTTGCCTTACTAATTTGCTTAGCTTTTTCTCAGAGGTATATGAAGCAGTAGATAGTGACAAGTCATATGATATTATATATTTAGATTTCAGTAAAGCTTTCGACAGAGTCCCTCATGAGAGATTGATGAGAAAGGTTGAGGCACATGGAATAGGAGGGTCGTTGTTGGGATGGATTAGGTCATGGCTAATTGGTAGGAAACAGAGAGTCAGCATAAATGGTACCAAGTCAGAGTGGGGAGCAGTCAAAAGTGGTGTCCCCCAGGGATCGGTATTAGGTCCCCGGTTGTTTCTTATATACATAAATGACCTAGATTTAGGTATAACTAGTAGGATAAGTAAATTCGCAGACGATACTAAAATGGGGAGATCAATTGATTCAGATAGCGATATAGAGTGCCTCCAAAGGGATCTAGATACCTTACATGAATGGTCAGTAAATTGGCAGATGAAGTTTAACATTGACAAATGCAAGGTATTAAAGATAGGGAAGATGCAAACAAATGTTAAATATAAACTAGCTAATTTAGAATTAGAAAATTCAGACTGCGAGAAAGATCTAGGTGTGTTTGTTAGCAATGATTTGAAGCCTAGAAAACAGTGTATAAGCGTTCGTAATAAGGCAAACAGGATTCTCGGGTTCATCTCTAGGAGTGTGAGTAACAGAACTGCTGATGTTATCTTAAAACTTTACTTGTCATTAGTGAGACCCCATATGGATTATGCTGTCCAATTTTGGTGTCCTTATTACAGAATGGACATAGATTCATTGGAGAGAATTCAGCGTAGAATGACAAAAATGATCCATAATATTAGAAATTTTCCGTATGAAGAAAGGTTGAAGAAATTAGGTTTACATTCGTTAGAGAGACACAGAGTTAGAGGGGATATGATAGAGGTGTTCAAGTGGGTTAGTGGGATTAACAAAGGGGACATGACAAATGTACTAAAGCTCAGTGATAGCGAAAGAACTCGTACCAATGGTTTCAAATTAGATAAATTTCGTTTCAGAAAAGATATAGGCAAATATTGGTTTGGTAACAGAGTTGTAGATGGGTGGAATAGGCTACCAAGTGATATAGTGGGATCAAGAACGATAGGGAGCTTTAAGAAAAAATTGGATAAGCATATGGACGAGAAGGGTTGGGTGTGAAGGGGGATCAGCCGGGTTGGGCCAATCAGCGCTCTGCAGACCCCCGTAATCCTGCGTTAATCTCTAACCGGTTTGGTAAGATGATCCTCAGGGTATTAGAGTGTTGAGCCTATAATTGGGCTTTGTAATTGGGGTTGTGTGGGACAGGGATCTGCCTTGCTTAGGCCAATCGGCTTTCTGAAGACTCCCATTTTCTTATGTTCTTATGTAACGTAAACATGAATGGTGGAGAATGGATGGGACATTCTGGTGACGGACTCACAACATTAGTGAATGAAATCTATACAGAAGTGATACAATGGCAACATAATAAGTTTGAACTACCGATTTGTGAAGCCGCAAAAGACATGCTGGGGGAACTCAGACGTATGATCCTAAAGTATGTTTAGGATGCCCCTTTGGCACACGTGGCAATCAAGATAGCTTCTTTCATTCCTCAGTTGTTCCTTCAAAGAAAAAGACCAAAGGGAAAACTGAATGAGAACATTAAAGTGCTGAAACAGAGAATGGAGTGGTGGAAAAATGGGGAGTTAGATCAAATTCTTAGCCAAGTACGAGCAATCCAGCAAAGACTGAAAACAAAACAACGAAGAAAGAGGAAGCCAGATGATATGGCACGATCACTGGGAAATAGCATGAGGATTGGTAAAGTGGCACAGGCAGTCAGAATGGTCACTGGGGAAGCCTCAAGGGGGGTGCACGAAGTGAATCGACGCATCTTGGACCAGCTGAAGGAGAAACACCCAGAAGCAAAACCAGCAAGTGATGAGGCCAAACTAGACGGGGAATATGTTCCTCCAGACCCGGTGATATATGAGAATATAACTGGAGACCTCATATGGAGAAAGGCGCTGAAAACACAGGGAGGAGCAGGTCCATCAGGAGTAGATGCTTTTTTTTTTTTTTTTTTTTTTTTAAAGAGACAATGAACGGAGGAAGGAAAAACACAGATAAAACAAAAAGGTCCATGTGCCTAAAGGCATCCTCCATTCATAAAATGTTTGTAACAACTGGATTTAAACATTTGTAGATTGTAAGTTTGTGGAAAGCAATTCGAGGGAAGTGAATTCCAAAGAGTAGTAGCTCTGGGGATAAATGAATTCTGATAAGCAGAAGTTCTGCATTGTGGAGGAGAAAGTGTATATTCATGGGCGCTCTCAGCTGCCCTAGTTCTACGGGGAAAGATGTGGAGAGGCGGCACAATTGAAGCAAGTTCCTCGGAACAATTGCTGTGAAAATATCTGTAGAATAATGCAAGGGATGCAACGTTTCTTCGTATGGATAATGTAGGAAGGTCCTGTGTGATTGCAGGGTTATTGATTAATCTAATAGCTTTATTTTGAATTTTGTCCAACTGCCTCAATGCAACCACTCCACTTCCACCCCACAGAGGTGAACAGTAATCCATCTGAGAACGCACATGACTTTTATATATCACGGCCAACTGCTCGTCAGTGAAGAATTCTCGAACTCTGTACAAGAGCCAGTTTTTTAGAGGCATTCTTAGCAATGCTTCTAACATAATGTGTCCAGCTCAAGTTAGTAGTTAAAGTTACACCGAGAATGTCAATACTAGGGGAAGTGGGAATATTTACATCATTAAAAAATATATGGGAGTCAGTGAGATTCTGTCGGTTAGAAAATTGAATGTACTTGGTTTTCTGTGCATTAAAGGAAACTAGATTCTTTTGTCCCCATCCATTAATTCTAGAAAGGTCCTGGTTCAGAGAAATTGCAGTGTTTATTTTTGAATTTATAAGATCGGGTTGGGTGAAAGAATTGGGTGCTAAGACTTGGAGGATCTTCCTAAGTCAAAACAAGTTTGGTTCAGCCGCGGGTGACCTTTGTGAAGCAATAGCAATACTGGCAAAGAAACTTGCATCATCACCATGCGTGAACATAGAAGCTCTGACAGCATGTCGCCTGATACCTTTAAATAAGAATCCAGGAGTTAGACCAGTAGGCGTTGGGGAAGTTCTTAGAAGGATTATAGGAAAAGCAATCATGTCCGTATTTGGAAAAGATGTACAAAGAGCAGTGGGCAACTTACAAGTATGTGCAGGACAGCAAGCCGGAGGAGAAGCAGCAATACATGCAATGGGGAAGGTGTATCATGAGGAAGATTGTGAAGCGGTACTGCTAGTGGATGCAACAAATGCCTTTAACACCATTAATAGGGAGGCAGCTATTCGCAACATCAAGATCAAATGCCCGAGTATCGCAAAGTACATAGAAAATACTTATAAGGAGCCAGCTAACCTGTATATAGTTGGAAGCACAAAGAAGGAAGAAATGAAAATTCTCAAATCAAATGAAGGAACAACGCAAGGAGATCCAGTGGCAATGGCAATGTACGCACTGGCACTATCAATTCTGCAGCAGAAAATAAAACATGAGGTAACCCGAGTGAAACAAGTGGCGTATGCAGATGACCTCACAGGTGCAGGAAAAATAGGGGATCTCAAAGAATGGTGGCGGAGAGTACAATCGGTAGGCGAAGTCATTGGGTACCATCCGAATGCTAGTAAATCTGTACTAATAGTGAAATAAACAAGTATGAAGAAGCGGTGCGGACTTTTGATGGGACAGGAGTGAAGATTACAAAGGAGGGTCAACGCCATTTGGGAGCAGTAATAGGCACAGAAGAATGCAAGAGAGACTATGTGCGAAAAAAGGTAGCGGAGTGGGTAAAGGAAGTGAAAACCCTGGCAGACATTGCGAAATCTGAACCACATGCTGCATATACTGCCTTCACATATGGTGTTAAGCACAGATGGACCTTTCTTATGAGAACAGTGCATGGCATTAGACAGATGCTCCAACCGCTGGAAGAAGCAATCAGAGGAACATTCATACCGGCCTTAACAGAGATGGAAGGCGTCACGCAAGAGCTAAGAGATCTATTAGCTCTTCCGCCAAGGTTCGGAGGTATGGGGATCATAAACCCAGTGGAGGCGGCACCACATGAGTACCAAAATTCCCTTAAACTTACTACGTCTCTGACAGAAAAAATACGGGAGCAAAATGAAAATGATGAGGTGGACGAAGAGGAACAACGAAATGCAAGACAGGAAATTACAAAGAGCAGAGAAGAGAGACAGACACATAGCCTAGAACAAATTAAGACCAGATGTAGGGAAGAACTGAAAATGAGAGTTGAGATGGCACAAGACACGGGGGCTTCAAATTGGCTCGCATCATTACCAATAAAGGAGAAAGGCTTCAGCTTAAATAAACAAGAATTCAATGATGCCGTAGCCTTGAGGTATGGGTGGCCAGTTTCGAACCTGCCGCTGAAATGTGCATGCGGTGAAATAAACAACCCGGACCACTGTATGACCTGTAAGAAAGGAGGATTCATCTGTATCCGGCATGATGAAGTACGAGACATCACTGCACAAATGCTGGACGAGGTGTGCCATGATGTCAGAATCGAACCGGAACTTCTGCCTATGGACGGACAGCGCTTGGCCCACAATACTGCAAATACTTCAAATGAAGCAAGAGTGGATGTAAGCGCTCAAGGTTTTTGGACGAGGGGACAACGGGCTTTTTTCGACATCAGAATCTTCAACCCAAGAGCACAAACATATCGTGAGCGAGGACACAAGGCGGCATACTTGAGAAACGAAAGTGAGAAAAAACGCGCTTATGAAGAAAGAATTTTGAACAGGGATCATGGAAGCTTTACTCCTCTGGTCTTCTCATCATCGGGAGGTATGGGACCTTCTGCAAGTGTCTTCTATGCCAGATTAGCTGAACAAATATCGGAGAAAAAGCGCCAGCATAGAAGCCAAGTCATAACTTGGATGAGATGCCGGCTCTCTTTCTCTCTTCTCATGTCTGCACTCCTATGTCTCAGGGGTACAAGGTCCTCCGCGCTACAGAGGACAAGAGTGAGAGACTTGGACTTTGAAATGGTCGTGGCGGAGAGACGAATTGGGGAACAACTAGGTTGATTGTAGGGAGGTACTGGTACAATAAGATAAACTACAATGAAACTAGAATAAGATAGATTGTACATCACTTTGTAACTGTCACCTTTGTGTATGTTGTGTGTGTGTGTGTGTGTATAAGAGTATGTTGTGTGTGTGTGTGTATAAGAGTATGTTGTGTGTGTGTGTGTGTATAAGAGTATGTTGTGTGTGTGTGTGTGTGTGTGTGTGTGTATAAGAGTATGTTGTGTGTGTGTGTATAAGAGTGTGTGTGTGTGTGTATAAGAGTATGTTGTGTGTGTGTGTATAAGAGTATGTGTGTGTGTGTGTGTGTATAAGAGTATGTTGTGTGTGTGTGTGTATAAGAGTATGTTGTGTGTGTGTGTGTGTGTGTGTGTGTGTGTATAAGAGTATGTTGTGTGTGTGTGTAAGAGTATGTTGTGTGTGGTGTATAAGAGTATGTTGTGTGTGTGTGTCTATAAGAGTCTTGTGTGTGTGTGTGTGTGTATAAGAGTATGTTGTGTGTGTGTGTATGAGTATGTTGTGTGTGTGTGTATAAGAGTATGTGTGTGTGTGTGTGTATAAGAGTATGTGTGTGTGTGTGTCGTGTATGAGTATGTTGTGTGTGTGTGTATAACAGTATGTTGTGTGTGTGTGTGTGTGTGAGTTGTGTGTGTGTGTGTGTGTGTGTGTGTGTATGAGTATGTGTGTGTGTGTGTATAAGAGTATGTTGTGTGTGTGTGTGTGTATAAGAGTATGTTGTGTGTGTGTGTGTGTGTATAAGAGTATGTTGTGTGTGTTTGCGTGTATGAGTATG
>CM064510.1:921420-926420 GCA_032716605.1 Paralithodes platypus
GTGTGTGTGTGTGTGTGTATATGTTGTTGTGTATGTGTGTGTACAGAGTATGTTGGTGTGTGTTGTGTATAAGAGTATTGTGTGTGGTGTGTGTGTATTGTATAAGAGTATGTGTGTGGGTGTTGTGTGAGTATGTTGTGGTGTGTGTATAGAGTATGTTGTGGTGTGTTGTTAAGCGTTGGTGTGTGTGCGTGTATAAGAGTGTTGTGTGGTGTGTATAAGAGTATGTTGTGTGTGTGTGTGTATAAGAGTATGTTGTGTGTGTGTGTAAGAGTATGTTGTGTGTGTGTGTTGTGTATGTGGGTGGGTGTAAAGAGTATGTGTGTGTGTGTGTGTTAAGAGTATGTTGTGTGTTGTGTGTATAAGAGTATGTTGGGTGTGTGTGTATAAGAGTAGGTTGTGTGTGTGTGTGTATAAGAGTATGTTGTGTGTGTGTGTATAAGAGTATGTTGTGTGTGTGTATAAGAGTATGTTGTGTGTGTGTGTGTGTGTGTATATAAGAGTATGTTGTGTGTGTGTGTGTTTATAAGAGTATGTTGTGTGTGTGTGTATAAGAGTGTGTGTGTGTGTGTATACAAGAATATGTTGTGTGTGTGTGCTTGTATAAGAGTGAGTGTGTATGTGTGCTTGTATAAGAGTGTGTGTGTGTGCTTGTATAAGAGTGAGTGTGTGTGTGTGTGCTTGTATAAGAGTGTGTGTGTGTGCTTGTATAAGAGTGTGTGTGTGTGTGCTTGTATAAGAGTGTGTGTGTGCTTGTATAAGAGTGAGTGTGTGTGTATAGGAGATGTGTGTGTGTGTGTGTATAAGAGTATGTTGTATGTGTGGTGTGGTATAAGAGTGTGGTGTGTGTGTGTGTATAAGAGTATGTGTGTGTGGTGTGTATAAGAGTATTGTGTGTGTGTGTTGTGTTGTGTGTGTGTGTATAAGAGTATGTTGTGTGTGTGTGTGTGTGTGTGTGTGCTTGTATAAGAGTGTGTGTGTGTGTGCTTGTATAAGAGTGAGTGTGTATGTGTGCTTGTATAAGAGTGTGTGTGTGTGTGCTTGTATAAGAGTGAGTGTGTGTGTGTGTATAAGAGTATGTTGTGTGTGTGTGTGTGTATAAGATTATGTTGTGTGTGTGTGTGTATAAGAGTATGTTGTGTGTGTGTGTGTGTATACGAGTATGTGTGTGTGTGTGTATGTATGTGTGTGTGTGTGTATAAGAGTATGTTGTGTGTGTGTGTGTGTGGTGTGTGGTGTGTATATAAGAGTATGTTGTGTGTGTGTGTGTATAAGAGTATGTTGTATGTGTGTGTGTGTATAAGAGTATGTTGTGTGTGTGTGTGTGTAGAGTATGTTGTGTGTATGTATATGTATAAGATTGGTGTATGTGTGTATAAGAGTGATGTGTGTGTGTATATAAGAGTATGTTGTGTGTGTGTGTGTGTGTATAAGAGTATGTTGTGTGTGTGTGTGTGTGTATAAGAGTATGTTGTGTGTGTGTGTGTGTGTATAAGAGTATGTTGTGTGTGTGTGTGTGTGTGTGTGTGTGTGTGTATAAGAGTATGTTGTGTGTGTGTAAAGAGTGGTGGTGTGTGTTATAAGAGTATGTGTGTGTGTGTGTATGTTGTGTGTGTGTGTATAAGAGTATGTTGTGTGTGTGTGTAAGAGTATGTGTGTTGTGTGTGTGGTATAAGAGTATGTGTGTGGTGTGTTAAGAGTATGTGTGGTGGTGTGTATAAGAGTATGTTGTGTGTGTGTGTATAAGAGTATGTGGTGTGGTATAAGAGTATGTTGTGGTGTGTGTGTATAAGAGTATGTGTGTGTGTGTGTATAAGAGTATGTTGTGTGTGTGTGTGTGTGTATAAGAGTATGTTGTGTGTGGTGTGTATAAGATGTGTATGTGTGTGTGTGTATAAGAGTATGTTGTGTGTATGTGTGTATAGAGTATGTGTGTGTGTGTATATATATTAGTATGTGTGTGTGTGTGTCTGTGTGTGTGTGTGTATATATTAGTATGTGTGTGTGTGTGTATATATATTAGTATGTGTGTGTGTGTGTATAGAGTATGTTGTGTGTGGGTGTGTGTATAAGAGTATGTGTGTGTGTGTGTGTGTGTGTGTATAAAGAGTATGTTGTGTGTGTGTGTATTATAAGAGTATGTGTTGTGTGTGTGTGTGTGTATAAGAGTATGTGTGTGGGTGTGTGGTGGTATGTATGGTGTTGTGGTGTGTATATAAGAGTATGTTGTGTGTGTTATAAGAGTGTTGTGTGTGTGTGTGTATATAAGAGTATGTTGTGTGTGTGTGTAAAGATGTGTATGTGTGTGGTGTGTGTGTATAAGATGTTGGGGTGTGTGTGTATAAGAGTATGTTGTGTGTGTGTGTGTGTGTGTGTATAAGAGTATGTTGTGTGTGTGTGTATATAAGAGTATGTTGTGTGTGTGTGTGTATATAAGAGTATGTTGTGTGTGTGTATAAGAGTATGTTGTGTGTGTGTGTGTGTGTATAAGAGTATGTTGTGTGTGTGTGTGTGTAAGAGTATGTTGTGTGTGTGTGTATAAGAGTATGTTGTGTGTGTGTGTGTGTTATAAGAGTATTGTGGTGTGTGTGTATAAGAGTATGTTGTGTGTGTGTGTTAAGAGATGTTGTGTGTGTGTCTAAAGAGTGGTGTGTGTGTGTGTGTGTGTGTGTATAAGAGTATGTTGTGTGTGTGTGTGTATAAGAGTATGTTGTGTGTGTGTGTGTATAAAAGTATGTTGTGTGTGTGTATAAGGGTATGTGGTGTGTGTGTATAAGAGTATGTTGTTGTGTGTGTGTGTGTGTATAAGAGTATGTTGTATGTGTGTGTGTGTATAAGAGTATGTTGTGTGTGTGTGTGTGTGTGTGTATATAAGAGTATGTTGTGTGTGTGTGTGTATATAAGAGTATGTTGTATGTGTGTGTGTGTGTATAAGAGTATGTTGTATGTGTGTGTGTGTGTATAAGAGTATGTGTGTGTGTGTGTGTATAAGAGTATGTTGTGTGTGTGTGTGTGTATAAGAGTATGTTGTGTGTGTGTGTGTGTATAAGAGTATGTTGTGTGTGTGTGTATATAAGAGTATGTTGTGTGTGTGTGTGTGTGTATAAGAGTATGTGTGTGTGTGTGTGTTGTGTATAAGAGTATGTTGTGGTGTGTGTGTGTGTAAGAGTATGTTGTGTGTGTGTGTATAAGAGTGTTGTGTGTGTGTGTGTGTAGAAGAGTATGTTGTGTGTGTGTATAAGAGTATGTTGTGTGTGTGTGTATAAGAGTATGTTGTGTGTGTGTGTATAAGAGTATGTTGTGTGTGTGTGTATAAGAGTATGTTGTGTGTGTGTGTGTATAAGAGTATGTTGTCTGTGGGTGTATAAGTCTATGTTGTGTGTGTGTCTATAAGAGTCTTGTGTGTGTCTATAAGAGTCTTGTGTGTGTGTGTGTGTGTGTATAAGAGTATGTTGTGTGTGTGTATAAGAGTATGTTGTGTGTGTGTGTATAAGAGTATGTTGTGGTGTGTGTGTATAAGAGTTGTTGTGTGTGTGTATAGAGTATGTTGTGTGTGTGTGTGTGTATAAGAGTATATTGTGTGTGTGTTTGTGTATAAGAGTATGTTGTGTGTGTGTGTATAAGAGTATGTTGTGTGTGTGTATAAGAGTATGTTGTGTGTGTGTGTGTGTATATATAAGAGTATGTTGTGTGTGTGTGTGTATATAAGAGTATGTTGTATGTGTGTGTGTGTGTGTATAAGAGTATGTTGTATGTGTGTGTGTGTGTGTATAAGAGTATGTTGTGTGTGTGTATATAAGAGTATGTTGTGTGTGTGTGTGTGTATAAGAGTATGTTGTGTGTGTGTGTATATAAGAGTATGTTGTGTGTGTGTGTGTATATAAGAGTATGTTGTGTGTGTGTGTGTGTGTGTATAAGAGTATGTTGTGTGTGTGTGTGTGTGTGTATAAGAGTATGTTGTGTGTGTGTGTGTGTAAGAGTATGTTGTGTGTGTGTGTATAAGAGTATGTTGTGTGTGTGTGTGTGTATAAGAGTATGTTGTGTGTGTGTGTATAAGAGTATGTTGTGTGTGTGTGTATAAGAGTATGTTGTGTGTGTGTGTATAAGAGTATGTTGTGTGTGTGTATAAGAGTATGTTGTGTGTGTGTGTATAAGAGTATGTTGTGTGTGTGTGTGTATAAGAGTATGTTGTGTGTGTGTGTATAAGAGTATGTTGTGTGTGTGTGTATAAGAGTATGTTGTGTGTGTGTGTGTGTGTATAAGAGTATTGTGTGTGTGTGTGTATACGCGTATGTTGTGTGTGTGTGTATAGAGTATGTTGTGTGTGTGTGTGTATAAGAGTATGTTGTGTGTGTGTATAAGAGTATGTTGTGTGTGTGTGTGTGTATAAGAGTATGTTGTGTGTGTTTGTGTATAAGAGTATGTTGTGTGTGTGTGTGTATAAGAGTATGTTGTGTGTGTGTATAAGAGTATGTTGTGTGTGTGTGTGTGTATATATAAGAGTATGTTGTGTGTGTGTGTTTGTGTAAAAGAGTATGTTGTGTGTGTGTGTGTGTATATAAAAGTATGTTGTGTGTGTGTGTGTGTGTGTGTGTGTGTGTGTGTGTGTGTGTGTGTGTGTGTGTGTGTATAAGAGTATGTTGTGTGTGTGTGTGTGTTTGTTTGAGTGTAAGAGTATGTTGTGTGTGTGTGTGTGTGTGTGTGTGTGTGTGTGTGTGTGTGTGTGTGTGTTTGTTTGAGTGTAAGAGTATGTTGTGTGTGTGTAATAATAATAATAATAATAATAATAAACGGTTTATTAAAGAATGGCAGCCTCATGAGCTGAAAATACACATTTTACAATTTAGTGGATGAACATGAGATGTACAGATATGAGGATGGTAAGCTTAGTTTACAAACAAAATAAATACAATAATGATACATGTGCAGAATACAAATTATCATAAAATAACCATGAGAGTAAGTGATATACAGTACATATACACATTTATTTACTTACT
>CM064510.1:931420-989021 GCA_032716605.1 Paralithodes platypus
ACCAAAGGAGGGAAGTTTGGAAATTAGAGATTTGTGCCAGACTCTATCAGAGGTTTTCGTTATGTCTAGCGCAATATAAAGTCTCACTGAAATACCAAAAGGAGGCGACCAGAATTAGTAAGATAAGCAAGAAGATCACCAGTAGAACAGCCCTAAAACCAGGGACTACGGCCAGACTTTTATGAGGTTCTACTGGGCAAATGCGGCCAGACTCTTAAGATCCAAGGCCTAAAAAAACTTTTAAAACACCCCAGTGGCACTCAAAACAAAGCAATTTGTGATTAGGTGAGATAATTCCTCTCCATTACCTGCCACCACTCCTACACATGCGTCCCCCCTCTTCCCCCCTTCTCAATTATTCGGTATTTTCCCTATTATTTCCGATATTTATCGAGTATTTTCGTCCAAGGAAGGGTGGGAGAGAGGGGGAGGATGGAGGAGTGTATCTCCGACCCTCTAAGTGTTAAGGCCCTGCATTTTATATCATCACATAATATATAAAGTAACCAGAAAAAGGTTCAGAGTTCGTAATTAGTGAACATTTGTTAGTCAAGTAAATTATTTATCATGTTCGACCAATTTTGGTTTTCCGTGTAATACTGGCTATGATGTTGGTGGTGACACTGATGATGATGGCGGTGGGGAGGCGAGGCAGGATATGGGTCTAGTTGATGGTGTGCCGGCGTTGTATGGATAGTGATTTTTAGAATTACGCAATTAACTCCCGTACGTACGGTATATATATATATATATATATCCCATACAGTATCGGTGGCGTAATTTTTATTATATTTCTCTCTTTCTCAGGCTTGTATTCATTCGGCCCCATTCAGCCAACTGTTTTAAGACTTTTATCCCCATCCAGGTGTCAATTTAATGGAGAAATCCGGCTTCTTAAATTTTGCTCTGGGCGCCCTGCTAATCGGCGCCTTCTGCAGTAGTGGTGAAAAATGAAATGGCCAGCTGTTTGGAAATTGCTAAGGCATATTTCATAGACTCTTGCTTATTGATCAGGCTTTAAGAGAGCACTTTTAAAATACTTCGCCCTTGGCAGGTAACTCCTTCTACAGGAGTAGATGAAACATTTTATCACCTGTCTTTTGGGGACTTTGCTTTGCTAATTTTGTTTGCATGCATACTGTATACTGTAGCGTGATCTACTCCTTGACCATAACGGAGTCAAATCTCCAACTTTAGCCCAGGGTGCCTCGCTACTGTCTCCCTTCTACAGGAGTGACGAAACATTAGACCGGATATTTCTATGTGATTAATGAACCACATACAGTATATAATGTACATACAGATACTTTTAATTATTAATTGGATCCCACATGTCGGCCATGGCGCCCTACGCAGGCCCCCTTCTACAGGAGTGACGGATATTGAAAGCGGTTAAAGTTTGGGGATAGTACCAATTTTTACTTAAATATGTTAATAATCTCATCTATTTCGTAGACATTTTAAAATTTTGCCCAGGGCGTCTGATTTCCTGTAAACAAAAAATATCTCAAAAGTTATGAACTGATGACCATGATATTTGGTGAGCAGATAGAATATGCTCCAATTAAGAAGTGATTAAATATTGGAGACTATCCATAAAGCGCATACCTCCGCCAGCATAGACGGCTCTTAAAGTTATGAACTGATTTTAACGAAATGTGTTGTATAATATTATTGAACCAAATTAAAGTATCTTCCACATGCATATACTCTGATGTATCCTCTAGGCCGTAACGGAACCTATTTTGTTTACATTTCATCCTAAAGCCGGTATCACACGAGCGCTTTTTCCCTTAACATTTATCATCACCACTGGTCTGGCAGCTCATAAGGTATACATTTAACATTTTTCTGTTACCTAAATTCATCTACCATCAGTCTAGTTTCCGATACCAGTGCAAAATATTCCAGAAATGTTGCCAGAAAAATGTTGATCATCGAATGTTGACTATAAATCTCTCTTGTGATACCGGCTTTAGGGTCGCGCCACACGCCTCGGAGTTAAGGGGAGGCAGTTGGTTTTTTGAGTCCTCCTCCCTCATGTTTAGCCCTATTAGTTATGAGACTTTAAAACATTCGCCACATTAGTTTGGCGATTTTCAGACCATTTGCCCCATTTCTTTGCCAATATTAAGACATTTCGTGCCATTTAAGTGTCGATTTTTTTCCTGGAGAGCGATAGCAAGCCTGTATTTGAAGAAGAATCGGCATTTGTCTACCAAAAAATGTACAAACTAATATCGAAGGGGGTCTTGAGGGTGCTTTTTAAGCTTGATAAAGGTTTAGAGAGCAAACTAAACCCTTTCCTTAAACCATTGAGCCGACCCAGTAAATTATGGTGCACAATACCCCCTGAGCTCCCTTAACTCGGCCGCACGGACCTATAGCCCAACTTGAACCATGTGTTACAAAAGTCTATGGTATGTGTCCTTCTTTGGAATCAACCTCTCGCCATGTGCATGCTATATTATGTCATTTCGTGTCTTAGCCCTTTTTTTGGAGGTCTATTAATTAATGTGTTCTTTTATTTCTTAGTTTTTTCGCTATTCCCCCATCAAGCTTAGAAAACACCCCTAGACCCCCCTTCAAGATAAATTTGTACATTTTTCGGCAGAAAATTGTCCCGGCTGAAGGCCGGTTTCTCTTAAAATTTCAGGCTAGCTATCGCTCGCCAGGAAATAATCGACACATAAATAACACGAAAGGTCTTAAAATTGACAACGAAATGTGTTAAAATCGCCAAACTAACAGGCCGAACGTCTTATAATTTCAAAACAAATGGGGCTTAACACGAGGGAGAAAGGGGACCAGAAAAACGACCCATCTCCCCTTAACCTCAACAGTCCATCAGCCTCATCTTACTAGCCACCATCTAAACCTCTCTAATACCCCGTCCCATGTGTGTGTGTGTGTGTGTAATGGATTGAGTGCATAGGAGATACGGATATACCTACTGATGCACTGGCAATTTTAATAGGCAATAAATTGTGTGTAAGAGAGAGAGAGAGAGAGAGAGAGAGAGAGAGAGAGAGAGAGAGAGAGAGAGAGAGAGAGAGAGAGAGAGAGAGAGAGAGAGAGAGAAGTAGTGTAGGATTGAGCTAAACGACAGAGAATGAAGAGAGTGTAGTGGTCATGGGAAACAAGAAAAATACAATAGAGAAACAACAATATAAAAGGAGAAATTTCGCATACCGCCCTGCCCAAACGCCCATTCCAGTGTCCGGCCCCACAGACTTACCACCACCACCATCCCACAGACCTCCCACCACCACCACCACCACCCAGGACAGGGCAGCGAGGACCGAGGACAACCAGGGACGAGAATCGAGGACAGCGGGGACCGAGGACAGACAGGGACATAAATGTAGATCCGACCAGAACCAAGAATTTTGTTAAAGAACGTTCCCTGAATTCTAAATCCACAACATTAAAGGTTTTCTATGCAAACGCTCGTAGTAGTATACGCAATACATTTTCAGATTTAGAGGGATTAGTGTTTACAGAAAGTTACGATGTTATTGGCATTACAGAATCTTGACTCAATACGGAAGACAGAGACTTTTTTAGCAGAGTATTCACTTCCCGGTTATGTAATGTTTGAGAAAAGCCGAATAAATAAAAATGGAGGTGGCGTTTTACTTTTGTTACGACCGGCACAACGAAATAAACAAGGGCACTTAATATTGGACTATAAGATAGGCTAGATCTGCACAACAGTACGCTATTTCCAAACCCTCAAACTATTAAGCCGGTGAACAAAACACTTAAACCCTCCCGAGTTAATCTACTGGATAACGGGGTATCAATTAACTGGGTTTAGTGCACTTCTACAAAGACTTTCCGGTGACGGCAAAGCCTACTCACAACAAGAGTAATTACGTTAATAAAAAGCTCTCAAGTAATAACAATGCTTAAATAAACTATGACAAGATTTAATAAAAGGTTATATGCTACGTTATCTTTAGTGTGAGTCTGGACTCTACACTAAACTCTTCAATGCTCTATGAAAACACTTGAAGTCTAGTCCTACAGCAAACAGATATGGAATCTTCTGAAAACGTCTGATGCTCTAAGATGCTCGTGGAATATAGAACAGAAATAATGCAGGGGCAGGACACCAAAGCGTGTATCCTAGATACACCAAAAAGTAGGATACATATATATAGAACAAGAGAGTGCAACAACTCTGTGACAGCACTAATAACAGCCACTCAAAAACAGTACTTCCTTAGCCAACGTAACAGCCATACTGGGTTGTGCACTATGCATCAACCTAGGCAAAGACAATACGTGAATAATTCCTAAAACATACGCAGTTAAAGTTAATAAACAATAAGCTGTCTTGCTTACTAATAAAGTCTAGCAGCGGCATAAAGGTACAGGGAGCCTAGGCAGAGCTCAAGCATGCTCGTAGCCTACTGTCTCCCCTGAACAGATTTCCCTTATCTTACGTTAAGTGACTAGGAGGCTCTCTTGGTAAGTCCAGATCTCAAGTATCTGGTCTTACCCTGGTACTCCTCTAAGGTCAACAAAATGAGGTAGCAAGCATACAAGCAAGAGTAGGCAAAAGCCCTTCGCTTGTATACTGCTAAGCTCGCAAAGGAAAATATGCACAAGGGTGTACTACAGGCTACCTAGCTCCGTCGAAGTCGTACAGGCTCTGACTTGCCATATACATAACTCAGACAACGACCAAAGATACCCTCCACTGTCTAGCATTAAATAGTAATAAAGAACAACCAAATAATTAGAAGCACCCAACAATATGAATCCATGTGACTATGACTCTAATAATCCCTAAAGCTAGTGCAAAACATATATGTGAGAACAGGCGCTGGTAATACGACTGGCCGACTATGGAAGTCGTATGCGAGAACCAGAAGGGATGGATAATTGAATAAAGATAAGAAGTATTGGAAAGAAGGAGTTCAGAGAGAGGAACAGCAGTAAAGAGAGTTAGATTGGAGACAGAATGCGAGGGATGTCTAGGACCAAGCGCAACATGCCATGCTCTGAGGAGAGGAAGAAGGAAGGAGCCCCCACCACCGGGCTAGGATAGCGGCGACCAATCACAGGCCACTACGTCACATGAAAAGCAGGCGTCATATGACACGCCAGGCCCGCCGTCCAATAGGGGGCGGGTGGCCCACCTAGCGAGGAATGCACACGTGCATACACACACACACACTACCACCTCGCTCTACCCTCTCTCTCTCCTTGCAACTAACACACTACATATCTTATAACTCTATTCAGGATATAAAATACTTCCAAGTGTCACAGACAAGAAAAAAGGCAAACACTGATCTGGCTGTGACAACATGAACACTAAGGAAGAAAGAATATCGTTCTACGATTATTATAGCCCATTTCACTGCCCCGGCGAGCGCTAGCGAGTAAGAGTACATTCTGGCAAGCTGGCCAGCGTAACACTTTATATCAAAGAAAGTCTTAACCCGACCCTCTTGTCAAAACCTCAAAATGTGAACGTCGACACATCCTTTGTGCTAATAAAGAATAATAAAGGTACAAAAATAATACTTGCATAAATATACAGACCTCCAGCTCAATCAGCACAAACTGACCGAGAAATCTATGAGCAAATTGCAGACGTAAGTAACTCACACGACACTATTTTTTGGCGACTTCAATTTACCTGTGACCAAGTGGGTAGATAGTATTACTTCACACTCTGGACAAGACCTGTATGCAAACTTGCAAGAGAGTTCGCTATATCAATTTGTTAGATCTCCAACCCGTGGAAATAATGTCCTTGACCTTGTACTTTCAACAAAAGAAGAATTGATAGAGAATTTGAATGTTGGTGATGAATTCAGTAACAGCGACCATCGTACGATAACTTTTAGCTTACATTTTACTAATAACAAACCAAATAGCAGCATCGAGAAAGTCCCTAATATCAATAAAGCAAACTTTCCTAAACTTAGAGCAATGTTTAAAGAAACTGACTGGAGCTTTCTAATTAACAATAACAACATAAATACATCTTGGGAAGTATTCGAAACCACTTGCCTAAAAGCAGCGCATGACTGCATACCATCAAAAAAACGGCGTACAGCCCATAATAATAATCCCAAATGGTGGAATAAAGATATTTCAAACTGTCTGCTTGCTAAAAAGTGTGCTAATGATAAATTAAAATTTTCACAAAATGACGAAGAACGGGTGAAATTTGTAGAGCTACGACGCAAAGCCAAAACATTAATCAAGCAAAGTAAAAAGACCCTGGAGTTACATGTTGCGAATCAAAGTAAAACAAACCCGAAAGAATTCTATAGTTATATCAGACAGAAAAAAGTAGTTACTTCAACTGCTAGACCGTTAGTCGATGAAAATGGAGAATACACCAAAGACGAAGTTCAAATGAGTAATGCCCTCAATACCTTCTTTGCATCAATTTTTACAACACAAGACCTCAGTGATATCCCTACACCATCGCCGATTCAGATTAATAATTCAGATGTTCTAAGCAACATCAGCATTACAGAGAGAGAAGTATTGAATTGTTTAGATAAACTCAAGGTAAATAAAACGCCTGGACATGATACAATCTCACCTAGAGCTCTAAAGGAAGCTAAGGATGAGCTCTCCAAACCACTGACATTGCTATTCAATAAATCCTTGCAGTCTGGAACTATGCCTGATCAGTGGAAGCTAGCCAACGTAACACCGATATTCAAAAAAGGCAGCAAATCCCTACCCAGTGTTACGATCCAGGTTCTCAAAGACACAGGGCTCTTCAACATTGGACTAGATAATGGCAAAAAGCAACAACGGTAACACTAGATCCAACCCCTGCCTTAAACACTGGAAAACAAAACACCATTACCGCCCTGAGTCGTGCCTGGACAACGAGGTATCCTATGACTCGGTAACTGGTGCACACACACTAGGCTGACGCTCAATGAAACAGCCTATTCTCAAACAATAAAAGATTACTCGATTATGTTACACAAAGAAAAGATAGTTAACGTGATTAATTAACGTTACGGTAGATACTCAAATAACTGGCACTCCTGTATTAAAGAAAGTGCAATGCTAGTCCTGCAACATCAACTGGAAACTTCTGAAATAAGTCTGATCCTGGGAAGATGTTCGTAAAGAATCTTGAACAATTATAATGCAGAATACGGGTCACAATAAATGCTAGGACATATAGTAATAATAGGCAGGCGAATAATGAAGACTGCGCAAAGATAGTAATGCTCGACAACTAAAGAAATGCTTCGTGACACAACGCAACAGCCTACTCGGGTTGTGCAACTCAACAACAACCTCGGCTCAAAAGTGCAGTGAATAATAATGCTGCATACATATAATAATGGGGATTATCTCTAACCAGTGTCTGCTCAGTTAATAAAGTCTAGCTGGGGTATCAAGGCAGGGCAACAATGGGCGAGCATGTGGCTCGTAGCCTAACGTTGTCCGAGGGTGGTATAATGAAGATTACGTTATATGACGGGGATGCTCTCTTGATAAATCTAGGTCTCTAGTACCTAGCTCTATCCTGGCAATCCCTCAGAAGTCAACACAAAGAGGCAGCACTATGTTGTGAGGGATAGGCTATGGCCCTCTCACACCACAGCGCTGTGCTCGCAAAGTAAACCAACCCGAAGACAACTTAGGCTCCCAAAGTACCTGTTGATGTCGTGCAGAGCTTAGCTATCACTGCACACATCGGAGACAACGACACAGTAACCTTACCCCCAGTCTAGCTTTAGATAACCAAGCAGAATCACTCAACACTTTGCAAGGGAGACATATACCGGTCTACAACCTTCCCGAGAGAGGACACATACGGAAAAGTCCGTCTCTCTAAACCTCAATAAAGCATAATACCTCCTTAACCTAATACATGGAAATATCTGAGAGCTTCGCGTACAATACGACTGGTCGACGGTGAACGTCTATGCTGAAACCAGAAGGGATGTTGAGTTTAATAAAGATTAGAGAATGAGAAAGGAGAAGTCGAGAGAGAGAGATAGTATGCAAAGTAGCGAGTATGGGGGACAGAATTGCAAAGGATGTAGGTGATACGCGTGTCAGGCAAGCTCTGAGGAAGGAACTCCTCGGGACCCCTCCAGGATCACACACAAAGGCATGGTGGTCAGCCAATCACAGGCTGCTAAGTCACCAGGCAGGAGTGCTGCAGAAGGCGCCAGGACCCACCAGCCAATCAAGAGGCGTGAGATGGCACGCGCGCGAGCCTACAAAGCGAGGGGGGAGGCACCACATGTATACGCACGCACACACTACCACCCCACTGCCTATATTATTCTCTCTCCTTAACTATATACAATGCATCCTATGTTCAACTCATGATATAAAATGCTTCCCGTTGTCACAGACGAAAATAAAGACCTCCACGGGACTGTCTGTACCAACACGAACACTATGAAAGAAAGAACAACATTGTAGACAGACTGCAGCCAAATACCTTGCCCCGGCAAGTGCTAGCGAGTGGCCAAGCGAGCGGCTGAGTCCACGTGGCATTCTGCTGAGCTGCAGGCGTCACACCAGTTACTATCGTCCAATTAGCTTAACCTCAGTTGTATGTAAAATGTTAGAAACACTCATAAGAGACAGACTCGTAAATCACTTAGAGGAAAACAACATACTTAAAGATACTCAACACGGCTTTTGTAAAAAACGTTCCTGTTTAACAAACCTCTTAGACTTCTTCCACGATATCCTCAACCTCTACGATTAGAATAAAGCTGTAGATATTATATACCTTGATTTTCAAAAGGCCTTTGACAAAGTTCCCCACAAACGTTTACTGCTAAAACTAAAAGCGCATGGAATACAAGACGGTGTGTTGAAATGGATAGAAAATTGGCTCAGCGACAGAAAGCAAAGAGTATTCATAAACGGTAAGGCATCTAAATGGACCAACGTAAGTAGCGTGGTACCCCAGGGATCGGTACTAGGACCAATTCTCTTTCTAATTTACATCAACGACATACTGTAGATGAAGGTCTCGCCTGTACAATCTCAAAATTTGCTGACGATACAAAAATTGCAAATAGCGTACTCTCAAAAGAACAAGATGACGATATGCAACACAATCTAGATAAGTTGTCATGTTGGGCCCAAATTTGGCAAATGAGTTTCAATGCGGATAAATGTAAAGTACTACATATCGGATACCAAAATGAGAAAGCAAACTATTCGATGAATGGCATTCAGCTTAAGAATGTAAACAGAGAAACCGATCTGGGAGTAACAATATCGAGTAACCTAAAACCGAGTCAACAATGTTCAGAAGTTGTTAAGAAGGCAAACAAATTGATTGGCTTTATAGGCAGGTCATCTGAGCATAAATCCAAAGAAGTTATCCTAACCCTTTAAAATTCCTTAGTCCGCCCTCTTCTGGAATACTGCGTTCAATCCTGGTGCCCCTATTACCAAAAAAGATATAGACAAGCTAGAACGAGTTCAACGTAGAGTTACCAAAATGACACCTAGCCTAAAGAATAAACCATACGAGGAGCGTCTTAGAGAATTAAATTTGATTTACTTTAACCCAGCGCAGATTAAGAGGCGACTTAATTCAAGTGTTCAAAATCATCATAGGCATCGACAATATGAACTGAAGTAAGTACTTCACTATCAACCAATCTAATTACACACAGGGAAATGGTTGCAAAATTATTGGTAAATCTTTTAACTCACACGAATCTAAGAATTTCTTCTTTAATCGAGATGTCAACTTGTGGAATGGGCTTCCCCGAGACGTTATAGACTGCAGCACCGTTGATTCATTTAAACTTCGCCTAGACAAATATCTTCCATCAAACCCGCGACTGACTGCGTTTGTAAATGAATAGCTTTATTTTACCCCCCCCCCCTCAGTTACTAACCCATATGTCCCATACTAACTTTCTAATCCTGCCACGGACATTAGTTCCAGGGCAGTACAGTAGTTTCCGTTCCAATGTTCCCTTACCCACTCTAAACCACTGTTTGGACACTTGATCCTCAGTGTTTTGGAAGACAAGCAGCCTAGAACCTGTTGTTGCTTGATTTCCTTTGTACTCCTTTGTACCCCACAGACCTCCCACCACCACCACCACCACCCCTCTTCCTCTCTCCCTCTCTCCTCATTTGCACAACAAGGGACTCGAAACCTACTTTGGACCCAATAATGTTGACGTCGGCATCTCTCTTCCTCTCTCTCCCTCTCTTCTTTGCTATCCTTTCCATCCACTGTCCCTTACTCTCGGGTTAGCTATCTCTACTAGAATTAAGTCCTGACCACCTCGCTGGGATCGGAAGGTCTGTGGGGTCAGTGTATCTATGTAAATATATGTAAATTTATCTCCCATGTTTTTTTTTAATGTTCTTTTCATTGATTTTGAGTTGCATTATGGCGAAGCTGTTGGGCCTGATATGTTCTAGGGGAAGGGGGAGGGGGAGTAGTGTGAAAGTATTTCAAACTCCATGGTTAACCCGTTCAGTACCAGGGACGTCCTTTTCATCATATTGTAGGAACTATTAGACGATTTAATTCAGCTTAGGAAGGGCCTCTAGTAGTGGGACGCTTCTGCATAGTAACCACGTGCGGGCATGCGCGCGCGTCGGCTGCCCAGCCGTTTAGAAACCGGCTGAAGGTCGCCGGCCGCCAGGCTTTCCCTTAGTATATATCCTACGACAACGTAACTAATGTCTGGGATATTCTTATGTTGTTTCACAGCTTGTAGCTGCCCTTATTCTTAACCAACACATCTTAGTATATTTTATTCTCGATAGTTGATTGTTTCATTATAATATATAAGATGTAAGTCTAGTGAGAGCGGGAAGAGACGAGCGGGAGAGAGAGAGACCGGCTTGGGACGTTGCTTCGCGCGGAGAGTCCAGCTTGGGACGAGCCTGAAGCGCTGCCACATGCATTTGATTGCAATGTTAGGCTTAGTTTCGACTCACGCACGGGGTAGAGGATTTTGACCAGGCAACTGTGTTGAGTGTTGCCAAGCCTGGGATGTATTCTGCATGCCTAGTGGGGGGTCCAGACAGATTCAAGACTCAGAGCTCACCTCATTGTCGTACCCTTCGGACCCCCTTGATATCTATCCCTCTCAACCCCACTTAGAAACGTTCTCTCTTACTTTGTATACCTTCTTTCCACTACTTCACCAATCTATTTAATTATCCCATCCCCTTGATAGACCTTATATCTATTATTGTATTAACGACGAGCTCTCAGATAACTAGATAGGATTTTGGGCTTCATGCAGGGATGTAATTGTTAATGAGTCCTAGGAAGCTTTTTTGTAGTCTCATATTTGGTGGTTTCATGCTTGCTAGTGTGTTCTTGTGTCAGGTTAGCAGGGGCTAGACCGGAGGGGAGGCTTTTTGCGATCCTTTAAGTAAAGTCTGCTGGTGCGATTCCCGTGGACCCGCACGACTTTACTAGGATACCCGTGGGAGTCTGGGGGATTTTTCTTGTCTGTGTCCCTGTGTGTCTAGTGTTGTGTTGTGTGAGGGCCATTGCCTAGTCCACTCAGCACTGCGCTAGCACGTCTTGCTTTTGTTTTAGGGTCGCCAGGAGAGAGTCAGATACTTGCGATCTGAGTCTCTCAAGAGAGCACCCTTTCAATTAGAGTAATTTGGCGCACAGACCTGGGAACGTCCCTAGGCTAGAGCAGGTGGCTCAGCCCGGGTATCCGAAGCCTATATCCTTCCGGCTAGACCTCTGCCACCTGGCAGATCAACAGCTAGGGGTTTATTATCTCTGTATGCTTGTTATTGTGCCACAGTTTACCGTTTTTGTGAGCATTGTGAGTCAGGGTGTGGCTTAGAGACTCTGTCCGAGCAGGCTTGCCTGACTAAGAGTGAGAAGCACACCTGTATGTGGTTATGTTGCGAGTTGCTGCCTTTATTTAATTATACCTATGCCATTATACACTGTATGTCCTATCACTAGTATTTATTCCTGCTTATGAGTTAAGAGTTCTCTAAATCCGTAACATACTTTCTTTGCTAAGCATCAGATCCTACAGTAGCCGCATGCAGTTTAGAGACCCGCATCTTGTCTACCTGTACGATGTTTTGAGGACTGTTTGCTTTCACCTTCTTTCACGCAGGGGTGATTAGTTGTATTAATTAACGTAACGTTAAATGTACTTTCTTCTAGTTTGTTATTAAATTGTTTCTACAATTTAATTCCGTTATCTATCTTTTCCTTGAAGCTTTAAGTCAACTTAATTGTGTGATCTTTTATATAGCCTGCTTGACTATCAGCAGTCTATAGTGCGTGCACCCTGTAACCGAGTCATAGGATACCTCGTTGTCCAGGCAGGACTCTTGACGGTTTAGGGTGGTTTGTTGCCTGGGTTTATAGATAAGGGTTGGATCTAGCGTTTTCCGTTGTTGCTTGTTGCCGCATACCTAGTCCAATAGAAAGAGCCCAGTGTTTATATATCCCAGGACGTAACAGTAGTAATATGGCTTCAAACTATCTCAACCACCCCTTTTAACTATCACAGATCGTTCCTGAGCCACACAGTATCGTCTAAATATAGCTAGAATAATATATAACACACGTCGCTGGTACTCAAAGGGTTAATTATATTTGGTGTATACGTAAACTAACGCTCCATATAGTGTAGAATAATCGTGGGAAGCTACAACACACACAAGTACGCATGCGCAAATACATACGTTCAACCAAAGTATTTTTTTTAATAGTGGGCTTCTATATGTGTGTGTGTGTTCTCTCTCTCTCTCTCTCTCTCTCTCTCTCTCTCTCACACTAAGTTGCTAACTTGTACGTATATATATATATATATATATATATATATATATATATATATATATATATATATATATATATATATATATATATATATATCATGTAGGTGGCCCGGCTGTCAATGACTGAGGGAGACAAAAGGCAGAACTGCCTGTAGCGAGAGCCTCCCCCATAGTTGAAAGAGTGACAGGGCCAAAATCAAGGGACGTTCGAGCCAAAACGCCTAGACACACAGAGTTTGAAGCAATTAAAGTCATAGGAGGTGGGAAAGACAGATGCTGAGAGAGAGTTCCAGAGCTCAGCTGTTGAATAAAAGAAAGTCTGAGAGTAACGTTTCACTCTTGGGTTGGAGAATTGCACAGAGTAGGGGTGGTATTGTGTTGCAAGACGGGTACCATGTACCCGAAGTAGAGGAGGTGGTATATACTGAGAGATCTCAGAGGAGCACTGATTATTGTAGTAGCGATAGAATAGCGAGAGAGATGCAACATTGCGGCGAAGAGAGAGAGATTGCAGAGAGTTGGTGAGTGGACGGGAGTTAATGATACGAAAGGCCTTCCCTTCTTCTTTGTCTAGGAGTGCGGTGTGAGAGGATCATCCCCACACATGTGAACAATACTCAATACAAGGACGCACTGTTCCCCTGTACAGAGCAAGAAGCTGTGCAGGGGTAAAGAACCCCTTGAGGTGGTTGAGCACACCCAGCTTCTATGGGAGGCTGCCTTAGCAAGACTGGTAATATGGTCCTTTCAAGTGATAGCAGATGAAAAAGAGACATCCAGAATGAGAAGATGAAGGATTGATTTTTGTATTGTTGAAGAATAAGGCATAGTCCGCTGGGAGTTCCGGATGGGTAGATAGATGGAGAAATTATGTTTTGGAAGCATTAAAGGCAACAAGGTTTTCTCTGCCCCAATTGGAGATAGTAGTTAGATCAGAAGATAAGTGTTCTATGGCTTCATTGCGTTTGTCTTTAAGGGAATGCTGTTTGGGAGTTCTGGAAAACTAATTGAGTAGTGTAAGGTAGAGTCGTCTGCGTATGAATGGATGGGACTGGAGGTACAGTTGAGAAGATCATTTATGAAAATTAAAAAGAAAATAGAAGATAGGACAGAGCCCTGAGGAGCACCGGAGTTGATAGGATGAGGAAGTGAGCGATGGCCGTCCACAACCGCAGCTATGGAACGGCCGGAAAGGAAATTAGAGGCTAATGCACAGATGGAGGGATAGAAACCAAAGGAGGATAGTTTAGAAATTAAAGATTTGCCAGACTCCATCGAAGGCCTTCGATATGTATGGTGCAATAGAAAAGGTCTCACCGAAGTCTCGAAAGGAGGATGACCAAGAGTTAGTATGATATGAAAGAAGATTACCAGTAGAGCGACCCTTGAGGAAGCCATACTGGCGATCTGAGAGTAGATTAATGGAAGATAAATGCCCAAGGAATTTATAAGCAAGAATAGTTTCAAAAACTTTAGAGATACAAGAGATGAGAGCAATTGGACAATAGTTGGAGGGTTAAGAGCAGTCACCCTTCTTTAGGAAAGGTTGAATGAGAGCAAACTTCCAGCATGAAGGGAAGACGTTAGAGGAGAGACAGAGACGAAAGAGTTTGCCTAGGCAGGGAGTCACCACGGAAGCACAGTTTTTGAGTACAACAGGAGGAACACTGTCCGGACCGTACGTCTTCTTAGTATTAACCCGGCAGCTGCGGGAAAACTCATAAGATGTTCTACTGGGGGGCTGCGGGAAGACTCCTAAGAGCCTAGGCCTAAACAAGAACATTTAAAACACCCCAGTGGCACTAAAAAAAAAGCAATGTGTTTACGTGAGATAATTTCCCTCCATTACTTGCTACCACTCCTACCAATGTTTCACTCCCACCCCCTTTCCCCCCTCCTCAATTATCATGTATTTTCTCTGTTATTCCCGATATTTATCAAGTATTTTCGTGGGAGGACAAGTGGGAGAGAAGGAGGAGGGTGGAAGAGTGTAACTCCGACCCTCCAAGCCAGTCTGAAAGGTCCCCTGGTCTCTCAGTGTCATGCGAGACACGGGAGAGGGAGGGTGTGCCTGTCTCGCCGGTCTGGGCCAGTTTACGACCGCGGGGCTAAAATATATAATTTTCAACAGCCAATTGCTGTTACCACTTGTTTTATTGCGCTCCCATGTTCATATGTTCATATTAAAAGTAAAATAGGCGCATATGGATAAGTATTAATTATATATATGGTAAATTATTTTTTTTAGTGAGGAATGAATCAGAATACCTTCGCATGGGGGAATGGTGTATACTACAGGGGCTTAGCACTTTATGAGTTAAGCCCAGAGAGGGTAGAAAGTACATCTTTAGAAGAGTTTAGGATCTAAGGCATAAGTAGGGGAGAGAGGAGTGGAGAGGGAGGAATAGCACCGGATTCATCCAAGGTGGAGTTTCTAGCAAAAGTTAGAGTGACGAGTTCAGCTTTGTCAGAGGAAGAAGTGATGCTTGTGCCATCAGAGTGGAAAAGGGGAGGGAAAGACGAGGAAGAAAAATTGTGGGAGAGGTTTTTGGCTAGATGCCAGAAAGCTTGGGAAGAGCTAGAGTTGGATAGTTCAGTGCATTTATTATTGATGAAAGAGTGTTTGGCAAGTCGAAGAACAGATTTGGCTTGATTCCGGGCAGAAACATAAGAAGAATGAGATTCTTGAGTTTTAAAGCGTCGGTTCCGTTTTAATGCTTCCTCCTTGTTGCGGACAGCAGTAGAACAAGCGTGAGTAAACCAAGATTTTTTTGCATTAGACCGAGAGAAAGAAAATGGAATGTATGCGTCCAAGCCCGAGAGGATTACCTCGGTAATGCGTTCAGTACTCTCAGAGGGTCCCCGGCCACGCAAGCAAAAGTTATTCAAAGGGAAATCAAAGAAGTACTGCCGAAGAGCCTCCCAGTCGGCAGCGCCAAAGTGCCACAAGCGCCGCCGGTTGGGAAGATTGGGTGGCCGTACCGGAGAGATAGGACAGGTGACAGATACTAGTTTATGGTCGGAGGAGCCCAATGGAGAGAAAAGATTTATAGTATAAGCGGAAGGGTTAGAGGTTAGAAATAAGTCTAGAATGTTGGGCCGATCTCTGAAGCGATCCGGGATACGGGTGGGTTTCTGGACTAACTGCTCTAGGTCGTTTAGGATAGAAAAGATGAAGGCTTGTTCACCAGGTTGGTCAGTTGTGAACGTTGAAATCTCCTAAGATGGAGATTTCTGCAAAAGGAGAAATGAATAGAATGTGTTCCACTTTAGAAGTTAGATAGTCTAAGAATTTTGGATAGTCAGTAGAATTAGGGGAGAGATAAACAGTGCAGAAATATTTAGTTTGAGAGTGACAAGAAAGCTTTAGCCAGAGAGTTGAAAATTCGGAAGATCAAAGTTGGGAACACGAGAGAAAGCAAGATTGTTGCATACATAGACGCAACATCCACCTTTGGCTCGAAACTGAGGATAGAGATAGTAGGAAGATACAGAGAAGGGTTTGCTATCAGTAGTCCCAGACAACTGTGTTTCGGTGAGAAAGAGAAGATCAGGGTTGGCAGAGGAGAGGTGGTGTTCCAAAGAGTGGAAGTTAGAGGAAAGGCCACGAATGTTGCAGAAGTTAATAGTAAGAGTAGAAGGTAGTGGTCCAGTGCATTTTGAGGAGCCGTTGCCAGGGGTCAGTCGGATGGGGGCATTTCTGGTCCTCCCCCCTTGGGACTCCGAGACTGGTCGTGTATTTGTCATTTTTTTGGGGGGTAAGAAAGGTAGTGTAGTATGTATGGTGTTTGTAGTGTAATATATTGATAGGAGGAGAGAGTGTTTTAGAGGGCAAGCCGGGGTTGCCTTCAGTGTTGATGAGGCACAGAAAGGATTAGCTAGGGAGGCCAGGTGGTGAAACAGGAGCTCCAGCTATCCTTATCAACCACCTAGCACTCCCTGGGAGGAGCTGACTGCGCCACAAAGTGATGGGCAGTGGGGTCGCCATATCCCTACGCCAATCATAAGCTATTATAAGAAGCTTCGCCCAATTCAAGAATCGCTGTTTGCTCGGCGAGTGATACCAAGCCTGCCATTTGGAATTTTACTATTGAATTGTGTACAACTTTGGTTTGAAGAGATCTTGGTGGCGCGTTTTAGTTTTAACGGCATTATGGTAAATAATGTCTTTCAAGTTCTCTTTGTTCACTAATTTTAGGATTCAGTGTAATATTTCTCATTTCTTTATATTCGTATGTCTTCTGTCTTCCCCTAACTCACCTCTAGTATCACTCAGGCTTTGTCGCTTTAAGGGGGTACTACTCGCTTTAAGGGGTCCAATTATGTATACTGTATATTCCTATATCTTTTAGTTTCCTCCCTAGACCTCCATCAAGCATAAAAAAAAAAACCCTATCAAAATAAATTTATACATTTTTCGATAGAAAAATGTCCCGGCCAAAGGCCGGATCGCTTTAAAATTACAGGCTCGCTATCGCTCGCCAGAAAAAAATCGACACCTAAAGAGCACAAAGGTCTTAATATTGACAAGGTAATGGGGTGAAAGGTCTCAAAATCACCAAACTAACGGAACAAACGTCTTAAAACCTCAACATTAATATGCTAAACATGAGGGAGAAGGGGGTCCAGAAAAAGCGAGTAGTACCCCCTTAACGGGACTTCTTTTTCCCGCCCCACAAAATAAGAGATTCAGTAATTACCTTTCAGTCTTTCACCTTCCTTCCTTTCCCTGCGAGGCTGGCACTCCAATCATGGCTGAGGAAGGATACGACCAGATAATAAAATAATATAATAGAATATACTGTATACAGTATATATATATATATATATATAAATGATATAACATTAAATAAATATAAATATAATATACTAATAATACTAATACTAATACTAATACTAATACTAATACTAATAATACTAATAATACTACTAATACTAATACTAATACTAATAATACTAATACTAATAATACTAATACTAATACTAATAATAATAATACTAATAATACTAATAATACTAATAATAATACTAATAATAATACTAATAATAATACTAATACTAATAATAATACTAATAATAATACTAATAATAATACTACTAATAATACTAATAATAATAATACTAATAATACTAATAATAATACTAATAATAATAATAATAATACTAATACTAATAATACTAATAATACTAATAATACTAATAATAATAATAATACTAATACTAATACTAATACTAATACTAATACTAATAATAATAATACTAATACTAATACTAATACTAATAATAATAATAATAAATATAATATGAATGTAATATAATATAATAATGTAATATAATATAGGTAATAAAACCTAAGCTGTGTCTTCCCTGAAAGATACACAGTTACTATCATAGTTTCTGTAACACTTTATCTGCCCTGAAAGATACACAGTTACTATCATAGTTTCTGTTACACTATATCTGTCCTGAAAGATACACAGTTACTATCATAGTTTCTGTTACACTTTATCTGCCCTGAAAGATACACAGTTACTATCATAGTTTCTGTAACACTTTATCTGCCCTGAAAGATACACAGTTACTATCATAGTTTATGTTACACTTTATCTGCCCTGAAAGATACACAGTTACTATCATAGTTTATGTTACACTTTATCTGTCCTGAAAGATACACAGTTACTATCATAGTTTATGTTACACTATATCTGCCCTGAAAGATACACAGTTACTATCATAGTTTCTGGTACACTATATCCTGTCCTGAAAGATACACAGTTACTATCATAGTTTCTGTTACACTTTATCTGCCCTGAAAGATACACAGTTACTATCATAGTTTCTGTTACACTATATCTGTCCTGAAAGATACACAGTTACTATCATAGTTTCTGTTACACTATATCTGTCCTGAAAGATACACAGTTACTATCATAGTTTCTGTTACACTATATCTGTCCTGAAAGATACACAGTTACTATCATAGTTTCTGTTACACTTTATCTGTCCTGAAAGATACACAGTTACTATCATAGTTTCTGTAACACTTTATCTGCCCTGAAAGATACACAGTTACTATCATAGTTTCTGTTACACTTTATCTGCCTTGAAAGATACACAGTTACTATCATAGTTTCTGTAACACTTTATCTGCCCTGAAAGATACACAGTTACTATCATAGTTTCTGTAACACTTTATCTGCCCTGAAAGATACACAGTTACTATCATAGTTTCTGTAACACTTTATCTGCCCTGAAAGATACACAGTTACTATCATAGTTTCTGTAACACTTTATCTGCCCTGAAAGATACACAGTTACTATCATAGTTTCTGTAACACTTTATCTGCCCTGAAAGATACACAGTTACTATCATAGTTTCTGTAACACTTTATCTGCCCTGAAAGATACACAGTTACTATCATAGTTTCTGTAACACTTTATCTGCCCTGAAAGATACACAGTTACTATCATAGTTTCTGTAACACTTTATCTGCCTTGAAAGATACAAAGTTACTATCATAGTTTCGATTCCAATTTACCTATAATAATGGTGTAATGGTTTAGATGCTTATGTTCTGGGTGTGGTGTCCCGAGTTGGAATCCCGGGAGGACCATAATGCTTTCATTTGTTTATTCAAGTACGTTGGGGTTTGTAATTGATGATTAATGTTAAGAACGGGGTGTTACCTAATATGTGGAGAATATGATGGCAACACTGATTGTTTCATTTAAGTTGAAACCCTTCTATTTAACTTGGTAAGTATATAGAAACCATTGTTTTGTCTTTGATAATGTTTTTTTTAAAATGACAAAGCAAGTAAGCAAGACGAACAATATAGGTAGGAAGGAAGATGAATGACAAATTCCAAAACGGTAGAATGTATAAAGAATATAAGGCGAAACAATGGAAACAGAAACCAAGGAGAGAATATTCTGGGAAGGGATTGGACAGGAAGGGTATATGTGACATAAGGGAGAGAGCTATGGAGAGGAAACATTGGTGAGAGAGTATTGATAGGGAAGGCTAGTGGAGAGAGCTATGGAGAGGAAACATTGGTGAGAGAGTATTGATAGGGAAGGCTAGTGGAGAGAGCTATGGAGAGGAAACATTGGTGAGAGAGTATTGATAGGGAAGGCTAGTGGAGAGAGCTATGGAGAGGAAACATTGGTGAGAGAGTACAAAGGAGTACAAAGGAAATCAAGCAACAACAGGTCTAGTGACCCTTCTAGGCTGCTTGTCCTCCAAAACACTGGGGATCAAGTGTCCAAACAGTGGTTTAGTGGGTAAGGGAACATTGGAAAGGGAACTACTGCCCTGGAACTAATGTCCGTGGCAGGACTAGGAAGTTAGTACAAAGGAGTACAAAGGAAATCAAGCAACAACAGGTCTAGTGACCCTTCTAGGTTGCTTGTCCTCCAAAACACTGAGGATCAAGTGTCCAAACAGTATATGGGTTATGGGACATATGGGTTAGTAACTGAGGGGAGGATAAAATAAAGTTATTCATTTACAAACGCAGTCAGTCGCGGGTTTGATGCGAGATATTTGTCTAGGCGGAGTTTAAATGAATCAACGGTGCTGCAGTCTATAACGTCTCGGGGAAGCCCATTCCACAAGTTGACAACTCGATTGAAGAAGAAATTCTTAGATTCGTGTGAGTTAAAAGATTTACCAATAATTTTGCAACCGTTTCCCCGCGTGTAATTAGATTGGTCGATAGTGAAGTACTTACTACAGTTCATATTGTCGATGCCTTTGATGATTTTGAACACTTGAATTAAGTCACCTCTTAATCTGCGCTGGGTTAAAGGAAATAGAGTTAATTCTCTAAGACGCTCTTCCTATGGTTTGTTCTTTAGGCTAGGTATCATTTTGGTAACTCTACGTTGAACTCGTTCTAGCTTGTTTATGTCTTTTTGGTAATAAGGGCACCAGCATTGAACGCAGTATTCCAGAAGAGGGCGGACTAAGGAATTGTAAAGGGTTAGGATAAAGTCTTTGGATTTATGCTCAAATGACCTGCCTATAAAGCCAATTATTTTGTTTGCCTTCTTAAGAACTTCTGAACATTGTTGACTCGGTTTTAGGTTACTCGATATTGTTACTCCCAGATCGGTTTCTGTTTACATTCTTAAGCCGAGTGCCATTCATCGAATAGTTTGCTTTCTCATTTAGGTATCCGATATGTAGTACTTTACATTTATCCGAATTGAAACTCATATGCCAAATTTGGGCCTAATGTGACAATTTATCTAGATTGTGTTGCATATCGTCAACTTGTTCTTTTGAGAGTACGCTATTTGCAATTTTTGTATCGTCAGCAAATTTTGAGATTGTACAGGTGAGACCCTCATCTATGTCGTTGATGTAAATTAGAAAGATAATTGGTCCTAGTACCGATCCCTGGGGTACCCTGCTACTTATATTGGTCCATTTAGATGCCTTACTGTTTATGACTACTCTTTGCTTTCTGTCGCTAAGCCAATTTTCTATCCATTTCAACACACCGTCTTGTATTCCATGCGCTTTTAGTTTTAGCAGTAAACGTTTGTGGGGAACTTTGTCAAAGGCCTTTTGAAAATCAAGGTATATAATATCTACAGCTTTACTCTCATCATAGAGGTTGAGGATATCGTGGAAGAAGTCTAAGAGGTTTGTTAAACAGGAACGTTTTTTACGAAAGCCGTGTTGAGTATCTTTAAGTATGTTATTTTCCTCTAAGTGATTTACGAGTCTGTCTCTTATGACCGTTTCTAGCATTTTACATACAACTGAGGTTAAGCTAATTGGACAATAGTTACTGGGTAAGGATTTGCTGCCTTTTTTGAATATCGGTGTTACGTTGGCTATCTTCCACTGATCAGGCATAGGCATATTGATAGGGAGGGCTAGTGAATAGAGCTATGGAGAGGAAACATTGGTGAGAGAGTATTGATAGGGAGGGCTAGTGGAGAGGAAACATTGGTGAGAGAGTATTGACAGGGAAGGCTAGTGGAGAGAGCTATGGAGTGGAAACATTGGTGAGAGAGTGTTGATAGGGAAGGCTAGTGGAGAGAGCTATGGAGAGGAAACATTGGTGAGAGAGTATTGATAGGGAGGGCTAGTGGAGAGAGCTATGGAGAGGAAACATTGGTGAGAGAGTACGATAGGGAGGGCTAGTGGAGAGAGCTATGGAGAGGAAACATTTGTGAGAGAGTATTGACAGGGAAGGCTAGTCGAGAGAGCTATGGAGAGGAAACATTGGTGAGAGAGTATTGATAGGGAAGGCTAGTGGAGAGAGCTATGGAGAGGAAACATTGGTGAGAGTATTGACAGGGAAGGCTAGTGGAGAGAGCTATGGAGAGGAAACATTGGTGAGAGAGTATTGATAGGGAAGGCTAGTGGAGAGGAAACATTGGTGAGAGAGTATTGATAGGGAAGGCTAGTGGAGAGAGCTATGGAGAGGAAACATTGGTGAGAGAGTATTGACAGGGAAGGCTAGTGGAGAGAGCTATGGAGGGGAAACATTGGTGAGAGAGTATTGATAGGGCAGGCTAGTGGAGAGAGCTATGGAGAGGAAACATTGGTGAGAGAGTATTGACAGGGAAGGCTAGTGGAGAGAGCTATAGAGAGGAAATATTGGTGAGAGAGTATTGATAGGGAAGGCTAGTGGAGAGGAAACATTGGTGAGAGAGTATTGATAGGGAAGGCTAGTTGAGAGAGCTATGGAGAGGAAACATTGGTGAGAGAGTATTGATAGGGAAGGCTAGTGGAGAGGAAACATTGGTGAGAGAGTATTGATAGGGAAGGCTAGTGGAGAGAGCTATGGAGAGGAAACATTGGTGAGAGAGTATTGACAGGGAAGGCTAGTGGAGAGAGCTATGGAGAGGAAACATTGGTGAGAGAGTATTGATAGGGAAGGCTAGTGGAGAGAGCTATGGAGAGGAAACATTGGTGAGAGAGTATTGACAGGGAAGGCTAGTGGAGAGAGCTATGGAGAGGAAACATAGGTGAGAAAGTATTGATAGGGAAGGTTAGTGGAGAGGAAACATTGGTGAGAGAGTATTGATAGGGAAAGCTAGTGGAGAGAGCTATGGAGAGGAAACATTGGTGAGAGAGTATTGATAGGGAAGGCTAGTGGAGAGAGCTATGGAGAGGAAACATTGGTGAGAGAGTATTGATAGGGAGGGCTAGTGGAGAGAGCTATGGAGAGGAAACATTGGTGAGAGAGTATTGACAGGGAAGGCTAGTGGAGAGAGCTATGGAGAGGAAACATTGGTGAGAGAGTATTGATAGGGAGGGCTAGTGGAGAGAGCTATGGAGAGGAAACATTGGTGAGAGAGTATTGATAGGGAAGGCTAGTGGAGAGAGCTATGGAGAGGAAACATTGGTGAGAGAGTATTGATAGGGAGGGTAGTGGAGAGAGCTATGGAGAGGAAACATTGGTGAGAGAGTATTGATAGGGAAGGCTAGTGGAGAGAGCTATGGAGAGGAAACATTGGTGAGAGAGTATTGATAGGGAAGGCTAGTGGAGAGAGCTATGGAAAGGAAACATTTGTGAGAGAGTATTGATAGGGAGGGCTAGTGGAGAGAGCTATGGAGAGGAAACATTGGTGAGAGAGTACTGATAGGGAAGGCTAGTGGAGAGAGCTATGGTGAGGAAACATTGGTGAGAGAGTATTGATAGGGAGGGCTAATGGAGAGGAAACATTGGTGAGAGAGTATTGATAGGGAAGGCTAGTGGAGAGAGCTATGGAGAGGAAACATTGGTGAGAGAGTATTGATAGGGAAGGCTAGTGGAGAGAGCTATGGAGAGGAAACATTGGTGAGAGTATTGATAGGGAGGGCTAGTGGAGAGAGCTATGGAGAGGAAACATTGGTGAGAGAGTATTGACAGGGAAGGCTAGTGGAGAGAGCTATGGAGAGGAAACATTGGTGAGAGAGTATTGATAGGGAGGGCTAGTGGAGAGAGCTATGGAGAGGAAACATTGGTGAGAGAGTATTGATAGGGAAGGCTAGTGGAGAGAGCTGTGGAGAGGAAACATTGGTGAGAGAGTATTGATAGGGAAGGCTAGTGGAGAGAGCTATGGAGAGGAAACATTGGTGAGAGAGTATTGATAGGGAAGGCTAGTGGAGAGCTATGGAGAGGAAACATTGGTGAGAGAGTATTGACAGGGAGGGCTAGTGGAGAGAGCTATGGAGAGGAAACATTGGTGAGAGAGTATTGACAGGGAAGGCTAGTGGAGAGAGCTATGGAGAGGAAACATTGGTGAGAGAGTATTGACAGGGAAGGCTAGTGGAGAGAGCTATGGAAAGGAAACATTGGGGAGAGAGTATTGATAGGGAAGGCTAGTGGAGAGAGCTATGGAGAGGAAACATTGGTGAGAGAGTATTGATAGGGAAGGCTAGTGGAGAGAGCTATGGAGAGGAAACATTGGTGAGAGAGTATTGATAGGGAGGGCTAGTGGAGAGAGCTATGGAGAGGAAACATTGGTGAGAGAGTATTGACAGGGAAGGCTAGTGGAGAGAGCTATGGAGAGGAAACATTGGTGAGAGAGTATTGACAGGGAAGGCTAGTGGAGAGAGCTATGGAAAGGAAACATTGGTGAGAGAGTATTGATAGGGAAGGCTAGTGGAGAGAGCTATGGAGAGGAAACATTGGTGAGAGAGTATTGATAGGGAAGGCTAGTGGAGAGAGCTATGGAGAGGAAACATTGGTGAGAGAGTATTGACAGGGAGGGCTAGTGGAGAGAGCTATGGAGAGGAAACATTGGTGAGAGAGTATTGACAGGGAAGGCTAGTGGAGAGAGCTATGGAAAGGAAACATTGGTGAGAGAGTATTGATAGGCAAGGCTAGTGGAGAGAGCTATGGAGAGGAAACATTGGTGAGAGAGTATTGACAGGGAAGGCTAGTGGAGAGAGCTATGGAGAGGAAACATTGGTGAGAGAGTATTGACAGGGAAGGCTAGTGGAGAGAGCTATGGAGAGGAAACATTGGTGAGAGAGTATTGACAGGGAAGGCTAGTGGAGAGAGCTATGGAGGAAACATTGGTGAGAGAGTATTGACAGGGAAGGCTAGTGGAGAGAGCTATGGAGAGGAAACATTGGTGAGAGAGTATTGATAGGGAAGGCTAGTGGAGAGAGCTATGGAGAGGAAACATTGGTGAGAGAGTATTGACAGGGAGGGCTAGTGGAGAGAGCTATGGAGAGGAAACATTGGTGAGAGAGTATTGACAGGGAAGGCTAGTGGAGAGAGCTATGGAGAGGAAACATTGGTGAGAGAGTATTGACAGGGAAGGCTAGTGGAGAGAGCTATGGAAAGGAAAGATTGGTGAGAGTATTGATAGGGAAGGCTAGTGGAGAGAGCTATGGAGAGGAAACATTGGAGAGAGTATTGATAGGGAAGGCTAGTGGAGAGAGCTATGGAGAGGAAACATTGGTGAGAGAGTATTGACAGGGAGGGCTAGTGGAGAGAGCTATGGAGAGGAAACATTTGTGAGAGAGTATTGACAGGGAAGGCTAGTGGAGAGAGCTATGGAAAGGAAACATTGGTGAGAGAGTATTGATAGGGAAGGCTAGTGGAGAGAGCTATGGAGAGGAAACATTGGTGAGAGAGTATTGATAGGGAAGGCTAGTGGAGAGAGCTATGGAGAGGAAACATTGGTGAGAGTATTGACAGGGAGGGCTAGTGGAGAGAGCTATGGAGAGGAAACATTTGTGAGAGAGTATTGACAGGGAAGGCTAGTGGGGAGGAACAGGTCAGATGTGGGAAAAAGGGAAGCGACATAAAACCGGTATCACACGAGCGCTTTTTCCCTCAACATTTATACTCAACACTGGTCTGGCAACTTATGAGGTCAACATTTAAATAATGTTTGCTACCTAAATTGATGTATCACCAGTCTAGTTTCCGATACCAGTGCAACATATTCCAGAAATGTTGCCAGAAAAATGTTGATCATTAAATGTTGACTATAAAAGCTCTCGGGTGGTACCGGCTTAACAGTGTTTTACAAGAGAACGCAAAACAGAACGAAGATTAAATATCTTGGAAAACAAGACAAATTCATATTTCACACTATATATATATAAGCCATAGATAGTGATAGAAAAGTGCTAAAATAGATAATATAAAGTTATATTAAATAGAAGATGCCCGGAAGCAATTGCACCTATTGAATATACTATTATGGGGATATTTGGGAAATGTATTGATGAAACAATATAGCTTAACTAGTATTTTGCTTTATTTCTCACCTACTGTGTCCACTACATTGCACATATCACGTTTTCCAAGGTCTGTAAATGCTAATCTACTACTACTTCTACCTTTTGTTTTATTTATTTATGTTTGTTTTTTTAAATAACCACTCAGCCTGTGCGTGCTCCCTCTGGAACACAAACAGGGTCAGAACAGTCCTCAATGAACAGGACTATAGTCGCAGTGCCGCTTCCTATTTACGTAGGGGCTCTCACTCAGCCTCATCCTCGTGCATTTTGTATTGTATTATCTAAAATTCTTTGTCTATTGTTACATTTTACACTATAGCTGATACAAGCATCAGATACTACTCTATTCATAGACTTTATACTATGCAACCTCAGTCCAGTCGCCACCTGATGCGACCCTCTACCACTGCTGCCTCATAGTCCATGTCTGCTACTGTCGTTGGTTTCGGTGCAAACATTGTTCCCCTAAATACTTTGGCTGCGGGCACATGTCCACCTATTTCCGCCATATTAGGGCTCATTCATGCACTCCTGGTTGATTACGCAAGTGTCGGAATAAAATGAAATGTAATCAGCCAAAAACTAGAAGAAAATAGCTTCAAAATGATACCAAAACGAGCTTCGTAGCTCGCAGGCTTCACCCGCAGCGCTACCATAGACATTCGCTAAAATAAGCAATTATCGCTTATGTTGCGCTACATTATTTTGCCTTTGGCAGCACTGTATATCTTGAGAGAGCACGACTCAGATTCCTCTGTGCCGCAGCCGGCTGGCTGGAGGAAGGATGTGTGGCCTGTCGGTGTCCCGCTCCCTCGCACTCTATTCTACAGGCTTTAAGAGGCTTTAAAAGCCTGTAAATTGCTGTAAATTGCCATGGCGTTCAGGAACGTCTCCCGAAGGCAGTGGGTTAAACATAGCAGTGCTGTACTGAGCAACAAGACAGATAAGCTGCAACCTCATCCAAGCCGACCCAAATTCAAAACCGTCGGGGATAATGACCGAGGACCGAGGACAGCCATGAATGTAAATGTAGATCCGACCAGAACCAAAAATTCGATGAAAGAACGTTCTGCGAGTTCTAAAACCGCAACTTTAAAGGTTTTCTATACAAACGCTCGTAGCATACGCAATAAATTTTCAGATTTAGAGGAACTAGTGTTTACAGAAAATTATGATGTGATTGGCATAACAGAATCTTGGCTCAATACAGAAGATAGACTTTTTAGCAGAGTATTCACTTCCCGGTTATGTAATGTTTGAGAACAGCCGAATAAATAAAAATGGAGGTGGCGTTTTATTTTATATCAAAGAAAGTCTTAACCCGACCCTCGTGTCAAAACCTCAAATTGTGAACGTCGACACATCTTTTGTGCTAATAAAGAATAATAAAGGTACAAAAATAATACTTGCGTTAATATACAGACCTCCAGCTCAATCAGTGCAAACTGACCGAGAAATTTACGAACAAATTGCAGATGTAAGTAACTCACAAGATACCGTAATTTTTGGCGACTTTAATTTACCTGTGACCAAGTGGGGCGATACTCTTACTTCACACTCCGGACATGACTTGTATACGAACTTGCAAGAGAGTTCGCTTTATCAATTTGTTCGAACGCCGACCCGTGGTAATAACGTTCTTGACATTGTACTTGCAACAAAAGAAGAATTGATAGAGAATTTGAATGTTGGTGATGAATTCAGTAACAGCGACCATCGTACGATAACTTTCACTTTAAAGTTTACTAGTAACGAACCAAATAGTAGCATCGAAAAAGTCCCTAATTTCAAGAAAGCAAACTTCCATAAACTTAGAGCTATGTTTAAAGAAACTGACTGGAGCTTTTTAATTAACAATAACGACATAAATACATCTTGGAAGTTATTTGAAACCACTTACCTAAAAGCAGTGCAAGACTGCATACCATCGAAAATACGGCGTCCAGGCCATAATAATAAGCCCAAATGGTGGAATAAAGATATTTCAAACTGCCTGCTTGCTAAAAAATTTGCTAATGATAGATTAAAATCCTCACAAAATGACGAAGAACGGGTGAAATTTGTAGAGCTACGACGCAAAGCCAAAAAGTTAATTAAGCAAAGTAAAAAGACCTTAGAGTTACATATTGCGAATCAAAGTAAAACAAACCCGAAAGAATTCTATAGTTATATCAGAAAGAAAAAAGTAGTTACTTCAACTGTTGGACCGTTAGTCGATGAAAAAGGAGAATACACCAAAGACGAAGTACAAATGAGTAATGCCCTCAATACCTTCTTTGCATCAGTTTTTACAACAGAAGACCTCAGTGATATCCCTACACCATCGCCGATTCAGATTGATAATTCAGATGTTCTAAGCAATATCACCGTTACAGAGAGAGAAGTATTGAATTGTTTAGATAAACTCAAGGTAAATAAAACGCCAGGACCTGATACAATCTCGCCTAGAGTTCTAAAGGAAGCTAAGAATGAACTCTCCAAACCACTGACATTACTATTCAATAAATCCTTGCAGTCTGGAACTATGCCTGATCAGTGGAAGCTAGCCAACGTAACACCGATATTCAAAAAAGGCAGCAAATCCCTACCCAGTAACTATCGTCCAATTAGCTTAACCTCAGTTGTATGTAAAATGCTAGAAACGGTCATACGAGACAGACTCGTAAATCACTTAGAGGAAAATAACATACTTAAAGATACTCAACACGGCTTTCGTAAAAAACGTTCCTGTTTAACAAACCTCTTAGACTTCTTCCACGATATCCTCAACCTCTACGATGAGAGTAAAGCTGTAGATATTATATACCTTGATTTTCAAAAGGCCTTTGACAAAGTTCCCCCACAAACGTTTACTGCTAAAACTAAAAGCGCATGGAATACAAGACGGTGTGTTGAAATGGATAGAAAATTGGCTCAGCAACAGAAAGCAAAGGGTAGTCATAAACGGTAAGGCATCTAAATGGACCAATGTAAGTAGCGGGGTACCCCAGGGATCGGTACTAGGACCAATTCTCTTTCTAATTTACATCAACGACATAGATGAGGGTCTCGCCTGCACAATCTCAAAATTTGCTGACGATACAAAAATTGCAAATAGCGTACTCTCAAAAGAACAAGTTGACGAGATGCAACACAATCTAGATAAATTGTCATGTTGGGCCCAAATTTGGCAAATGAGTTTCAATGCGGATAAATGTAAAGTACTACATGTCGGATACCTAAATGAGAAAGCAAACTATTCGATGAATGGCACTCAGCTTAAGAATGTAAACAGAGAAACTGATCTGGGAGTAACAATATCGAGTAACCTAAAACCGAGTCAACAATGTTCAGAAGTTGTTAAGAAGGCAAACAAAATAATTGGCTTTATAGGCAGGTCATTTGAGCATAAATCCAAGGAAGTTATCCTAACCCTTTACAATTCCTTAGTCCGCCCTCTTCTGGAATACTGCGTTCAATCCTGGTGCCCTTATTACCAAAAAGATATAAACAAGCTAGAACGAGTTCAACGTAGAGTTACCAAAATGATACCTAGCCTAAAGAACAAACCATAGGAAGAGCGTCTTAGAGAATAAAATCTATTTCCTTTAACCCAGCGCAGATTAAGAGGCGACTTAATTCAAGTGTTCAAAATCATCAAAGGCATCGACAATATGAACTGTAGTAAGTACTTCACTATCGACCAATCTAATTACACGCGGGGAAACGGTTGCAAAATTATTGGTAAATCTTTTAACTCGCACGAATCTAAGAATTTCTTCTTCAATCGAGTTGTCAACTTGTGGAATGGGCTTCCCCGAGACGTTATAGACTGCAGCACCGTTGATTCATTTAAATTCCGCCTAGACAAATATCTTGCATCAAACCCGCGACTGACTGCGTTTGTAAATGAATAACTTTATCCTCCCCTCAGTTACTAACCCATATGTCCCCTACTAACTTCCTAGTCCTGCCACATTAGTGGCAGGGCAGTAGTTCCCTTTCCAATGTTCCCTTACCCAATCTAAACCACTGTTTGGACACTTGATCCTCAGTGTTTTGGAGTACAAGCAGCCTAGAAGGGTCACTAGATCTGTTGTTGCTTGATTTCCTTTGTACTCCTTTGTAAGCCACTACTTGACTCTTGGACTTTTGTTTCTTCTTTGCAATGGTCACTGCTAGCCTAGAATAGAAGCACTAAGCCCTCAGTCTTATCCCTCCAGATGTAGCGAAGACAAGAGGGGTAAAGGTACCTTGTAGGATCCTTTACCCATATGCCCTGACCTTTCCTTGTTCGTTCCTCTTATGTACAACCTCCAGAGACAGATTGCTGTAGCTAGTGGCTATTATGTCCAATATCCTGATGTCAAAACTACTACTACTACACACACACTATATATATATATATATAATTATATATATATATATATATATATATATATATATATATTATTTTTTTTTATGTGAGTGAGGGAGACAAAGGGTAGAACTGCCTGTAGCGAGTGTTTCCCCCAGATTTGAAAGTGACAGGGCCAAAATGCCTTGACACACGGTGTTTGAAGTAATTTAAGTCATAGGAATAGGGCAAGACTGATTCTGGGAGAGAGTTCCAGAGCTCAGCTGTTGAAGAGATAAAGGACTGAGAATAACTTTCACTCTTGGGTTGAATAGTTGCACAGAGTAGGGGTGGGATTGTGTTGCAAGACGGGTGCTACATGCTCTACAAAGAGAGGGTGGTATACACTGAGAGAGCTCTAAGGAACACTGATTATTGTAACAGTGGTAGAATAGTGAGAGAGATGCAACAATGCGGTAAAGAGAGAAAGAGACTACAGATAATTGGTGAGTGGACATGAGTTAATGAGAAGGAAGGCTTTCTTTTCTGCTTTGTTTAGATGAGCTGTGTGATAGGATCCTCCCCACACACGAGAACAATACTTAATACAAGGATGCACTTTGCCCCTGTACAGAGCAAAAAGCTGCGCAGGGGCAAAGAACTCCCGGAGGCGTTTGAGCACACCTATCTTCTGGGAAGCTGTTTTAGTACGAGAAGAAATATGATCTTTCCAAGAGAGATATGAAGAAAATAGACAACAAGAATATTAATAGAAGATGAAGGGTTAATTTGTATGTTGTTGAGGAGTAAAGGGCCCTTCACACATAGCCGAACCGGAGCCCGAATGCAGCCCATCTCCGAATCGGTCTCATTTGGCCAAAAAAGGTGGCCGAACTGTGACAAGAAAGAATGCAAAACGAATGCAAAACGAACGCGCCACAGCGTACACCGAACGCTGCATGAATGCAGACCGACCTACACGATGCCTGGACAAACGTTTTCCCGATGTTTTCACATTTAAAAAATGTAACGTTTTTTTGGCTGCGCGAATGCTGGACAAATGCTGCACGAATACAAAGAACACTACTCGATTGGCATTGGCGGACGAACCCTAGTCGAATGCAACCCAATGCAGCCCAGCCACCACCAAAAAAATAAAATAAAAATGAAATACAAAAATACAAGGAAAATTTGTGGTTTGTGCCAAAAGTAAATATTTCCTGTATATATCTAATTAACTCCTTTATTAATGTACATAATTATTTGTAGTTTGATGTTTAAGCCATATTTAGCCATATGAAAACATCAAAATTGCAAAGACCCTTTGGAAAACAGACGGAAAACATCGTAACCTTGCTGACTCTTATACTTATATTTCTATCTTTTCTATTAATTTCCATCTGTATCTAGCTATCTCCCTTATTTATCAGCTTTTATTTTTGTTATTTGGTCTCTATGGAATCTGTGAATCATTTCTGATTTGATGGGCTAAATAAAATAATACCACTAACACATAATGAGCAAAATTACACAAGTCGATTAAAAAAATGTTAAACAAAAAACAGTGAGAAGTGAAAGTGATCGATAACGTTCGCGAAAATAGGCTTGTTATGAAACAGAGACTTAACTTTCTGAAACTATAAAACAACAAAAGATGGGGGAGAATTTATATTATATTCTTTTGTCATAATAATTATTAATGTAAAGGTAGGACATTATATATTTTTGTGTTCATTTTCACGGCATTACAAACTAAAATATGATTAAAACGACATCAAAAACCACATAAAGTGTCCATTAATAAGGGATATCATTTGATGTGAGATAGATAGATCGAAAGGTCGTTAGGTCTATGTGAGCGTAAAAAGTGTGCAAATTGTGAAATAAGCTTATACTATCTCAAAAGATAAGGTATCAGAATCAGACATAATTCACAGATTCCACAGAGACCAAACATCAAATGTAAGTGCTGATAAATAAGGGAGAGAGAAATAAATACAGTAGATAGAAATATAAGTAATAAAGAGAGAAAGCAGATGACAGGAGAAATGATAGAGCTATGTACACAAATAACTAGATTCTCTGTTTACTAAAGGGTCGTTTATAGAAGAAAACTACGAAATTGTAGTATTTGATGGATAACTGCTTTAGAATTATTGTTTTAATATGCCCGACTGAGACAGAATGCTGCCCGACATATCAGAACCGAGCTCGATCACGGACCGACCACTAAACATTCGGGCACCATTCTGGCAAATTTTAGTGCGGCGGTAAAATTTTGACCCCTCCCCCGAACCCAAACCGACCAAACCAGAATGAGGAAGAACATTGCCAGAATATACCCGATCCGCTATGCGAACGATGCCAGAACGCTGTTCGGGTAGCGTTCGGGCCCCGGTTCGGCTATGTGTGAAGGGCCCTCAAGTCATAGTTTTCTGGAAGGGGGCGACGAGTAGACAAATGGAGAAATTGAGTTTTGGAAGCATTGAAAGAAACAAAGTTTTCTTTGCCCCATTTAGTAGAGAGATCAGAAGATAGATTCTTTATGGCTTCCTTATTGCTCACGCAGAAAGAAAACATATTAACAAACCGAATTAAGGGGGGTGACCTGTTTTTGTTCTCTCCTTTGTTACTGGTGAGCGGTAGCGAGCCAGCAAATTTTGTATTTTTGTTTGACAGCAGGCTAAGTTTGTAAATTTTTTGATAGAAAAATTTCTCCGGCGAAGCCGGATTTCTTCATATAATGTTGGCTCGCTATCGCTCGCAGGGGGATAAACGTCTTAAAATAGTTGGCTGAATGGGGCCGAATGGATACAAGCCACAGAAAGAGAGAAAAGGACAGAAATAACAAAAAGCAGGTCACCTCCCTTAAAAGGCAGTTGAGCCATGACACCCTGCCTACTTTTTATTTTATTTACCTCTGTCAATTTACCTATATTTCATTCTCCATGCACACTTTCCTTCACCCATTATTTTCCAACTCCTATATACCTTTATATTTTCTCCCTCTATTTCGTACTTAGCCAGTCGCTACTACCCCCAAACCCATGGTGATGGGCTGGTCTATCAGAGTGAGAACTGAGCAATCTCTGCCACACTCATAGCTTACTCTGACTGTTCCTTTTACTTATATATTTTCTAGATCTCAAGTGACGGCATCTCTTCCGTGGATTGACCTCCCAATCTACCAAGATTGGAAGCCAAAGCGTCACATTTTTCCTTTGCCCCTCAACTTTCTCTTCATAATTGCTGAGGGGCACAGGGCCCTGGGTGGGGCTTTGGTTTCCTGGCGTTTCCGCACCCTCCTCAGCTCCCCGTCATGGAGTGGCTTCGGTCTCCCAGGCTTTATTGTGGTCGGCAGGGAGGATTCTGTGGGGGCGCTCGGTTATGGCCTTGGGGCTGTTCGGCCAAGTAGCTTGGGGAACAACAACAACAACAACCCCCTCTCTCTCTCTCTCTCACCTGTGTCTTATTTTATTCTCCCTTTCTTTCCTATGTAATCCTTTTATCATTAATGTATTATTCTCTAGTGCCATCGTTCATCGCTCATGCTTCTCTCCCTCCTATCTTGCCCTCCTTGTTAAATCCTCTTCTCTCGCTTCCCTCTCAAGCCTCAAGAGAATATTAATTAAGCCTAATTTAATATTCTCCGACTCACCCCTTTCTGTGCATAGCTTTAGTCTATTCGCTGTAAGTAGGCGAGAAATCATGACCTCTATCGTCTGTAACTCAAAAAGGGCTAGAGCAAAGGGGCTGTAAATTTCCACATCTATTCCTTGACTGACTCTTCCCAAATGGTAGAAATATTAGCTCGATTACTCTAGTCATTTTTTTTAGTTACAGAGGTTAGAGGTCATGATTTCTCGCCTACTTACAGCGAATAGACTATAGTTCTCCTGCCTCCTTGCTTCTTGCATGATATTAGGTTAGTTATAGCAACATCTAACTCATGATACCTGTAGTTTATGGTGAGAGGGAGTTTAGATTAATTGGAAAACCAGATAAATTTTGATGTTTCTGAATGATGCGACGAATTCTACGTTAGCTATAAAAGCCAGGTAAGGTTTGGTTGCTTTAGTTCAAGATGGGAGGGATTTTAAGTTATCTGTAAAATCACATACAATGTCTATCTATCTATCTATTGCCTGACGCCGTGATCTCCGAAGGGGTGGCCACGGACGAACCACCCCATGCACCTCTGTCCCCAGTCAGTCGACGCCCTTCCTCCCAACCAGCACCGCCTTCATCCATATACTTCCTCACTCCATCCTTCCACCTCTCCTTCGGTTTACCTCTCCCTCTCTGTCCTTCCACCTCACTCTCGTACACCCTCTTAGTCATTCTCTCGCTTCCCATACGTTCCATATGCCAAACCATCTCAAGGTGTTCCTTTTCACACTTTCCAGCACATCTACATCTACATCCACACCACACCTTCTTACCCTCCTTCTTACTTTCTCATTCGTCTGTCTATCCCTCCATGTAACTTCGCAAGGACTTATCAAGTAACTAATTTCCACCCCTCTCACTCTTGGTCCGAGTCTCTCCACCAACGTCCATGCTTCGCTTCCGTAAGTCAGTGTCAGGATTACCATACTGTCATGCAAGGACTTCTTCACTTCCATGCTGGCCACCCTATTTCTTGTTACTGCTTTTAGCGTTCCTACAACCCTCTTCCCCTGTTGCATCATCTCCCGCACTTCTTCTTCCATACTCCCATCTTTACTCAGCACACCGCCCAGATACTTAAATGAGCTGACACTCTCCATAGTAGCCTGACTGTTCAACTTCACCTCACACTCTGTGGCTTCACTCCTTTCGAAGACCATAACCTTGCTCTTCCCCGCATTTACCTTTAGATTCCGTTTTTCGCACACTGTTCCAAACATATTTATCAGACCCTGCAACTCCCATTCATTATTGCTCATTAGAACTGTATCATCAGTAAACAGCAGTATAGGTAGCTTCCACTTGTTTCCCTCCCTTATCAGTGATACACCAACATCCACTGCTCTTCCTTGTATTTCTTTCAAGACTCCATCCATATATACAGTAAGCAACCATGGGGACATCACATACCCCTATTCCAACCCAACATTCAGATCAAAGAACTCGCTCTGCTCACTCTCCACACGTACTGCCGCCTTTGCACCCTCATACATGCTCTTCACTGCTTTCAGCAACTTGCCATCTACGCCGAATGGTCTTATAACAAGGTTAGAGGGATTCTACAGCAGGCCAGTTGTATGATCAGGTATAAGGTTTTCTTTATGTTGGTCAGTGAATCTACTGTAAGTTTGATGCAAGTTTATGTTATGAATTGGCGTATCAAGGTTTTGGTAGGAGGGATTCAAAGTCACCTCTAATAATAGCCGAGAGCTTTGTCAAGTGTATGTGCCAGTTGTCATTGTACATAATCCGACTTCGATATGTTTATACTGCTTCTTCCGTTCCCGGCCTTCATTAAGGGGGGTGACCTGCTTTTTGTTATTTCTGTCATTTTCTTTCTTTCTCTGGCTTGTATCCATTCGGCCCCATTCATCCAACTATTTTAAGAAGTTTATCCCCATCTAGGTGTCGATTTCTTCCTGGCGAGCGATAGTAAGCCAGCATTATACGAAGAAATCCGGCTTCGCCAGAGACATTTTTCTATTGAAAAATGTACAAATTTAGCCTGCTGTCTAACAAAAATATAAAATATGGTGGCTCGCTACCGCTCACCAGTAAGAAATTGACTGGATGGGGATAAACTTCTTAAAACAGTAGGCTGAATGGGGCCAAAAGGATACAAGCCAGAGAAAGATAGAAAAGGACAGAACAAAAAGCAGGTCACCCCCTTAATACTGGACATGGTCTCATTTCACCTCCAGCGTGTCTTAATGTAAAACGATCCCTTACCTACCTACCTACCTACCTACCTACCTACCTCTCTCTCTCTCCCTCTCTCCCTCTCTCTCTCTCTCTCTCTCTCTCTCTCTCCACTTCGCTTTTTCTTTCTCGGATCTCACATTTATTATTTTCATCTCCCTTCCTTCACAGCTCACCCGCGAAGATAATGGCTAAGTTTTATGTTTCCTGAATTCTCCCTCCCAGACACCCTTCCCCCTCTTCTTTTCATCTGTTTTTAAATATATGTTCTCTCATATGTTCCTCTCCCTCTCTGTATGTCTGTCTGCATTATTCACTCTCTCTCTATGTCTGTCCATTTATCTATCAATGCATTTCCATATATATTTATCTATATATCTATATTTATATACCTACGTCTATCTCCCACTCCCACTACCACCCCTACTCTGTACAACTCTCCAACTCAAGAGTGAAACGTTACTCCCAATCATTCTTCTATTCAACAGCTGAGCTCTGGAGCTCTCTCCCTGAATCAATATTTCCCTCATCCTATAACTTAAATTGTTTCAAACTCTGTGTGTCCAGACATGTTGGCTCGGTCACTCTTTTAACTCCGGGGGAGGCACTCGTCACAGACAGTTTTGCCCTTTGTCTCCCTCATTCACATAAACACAAAATCTACCTAGCTCCTTTCTCCAACCTTTTATCTTTTCTGCACCATTTATCTCCATGAACAATCCCTCTACCAATTTACTCTTCCTTTCCCTTTTGTTGTGAATATGTCTCTCAATAATCCTTGCCCCAATACTCTCTCTCGATCCTTCCTCTTCTTTTTCACTCCTCTCCTCTCACCTCTTCTCTTAACCCTTCTTTAGCGGGGCCCGACTTAAGTCCGTATAGAGAATACCTGCCCAAAGAGCGGGGCCCGGCTTAAGTCTGTGTGCAATTTTGGAGCAATATTGCCTCTGAGAGAGAGACGAGCGGTGGGCGGAGCGTAGGTCAGGCTCCGACCGTTCGCCACGGGCCCAGCGGGCCTACTGACGTTTACTCCGCACACATCCACCCTTCCTCCCTCACTACACAGGGTATTATGTCAAGAAATTACCGTATTTTAGGGATTTTTCCTTAGTCTTGCACGATCGTTGCAAGAGAACGCGTGGTCGTAGGAGTATGGTTCTGGTGTCATTGGAAAGCAGAATTAACGCCCTTTCAGGGATACATAATTGTATTACGCTCTGGGTCTTGTTCATGCATGAAAAAAAAAAAAAATCACAGAGACAAGGCCATTTAGGGTAGAACCCCCCACTTGGCGGGTAGTAGAAATTCCTTACGGGCCCGCTCGTAAGGCGTTAAGGGAGCTCTGATGGTATTGTGCAGCATAATTTACTGGTTCGGCTCAATGGTTTAAGGAAGGGGTTTAATTTGCGCTCTAAACCTCTATCAAACTTTTAAAAATACTCACAAGACCCCCTTTCGATATAAATTTGTAAATTTTTCGGTAGAAAAATTACCCGGCCAAAGGCCGATTCCTTTTCAAATAAAAGCTCACTATCGCTCGCCAGGAAAATAAACATTGGCAAAGAAATGGAGCAAAAGGTCTGAAAATCGGCAAACTAATGGGGCAAATGTCTTGAAATCTCATAATAATATGGCTAAACATGAGGGAGGAGGAGGACTCGAGAAACCAACTGCCTCCCCTTAATTCCCCTCTCCTACCCAAAGCCTCAAGAGAATATTATACCTAATTTGATATTCTCCGACTCCCCCCTCTCTCCCTTCATAGCTAGTTTTCTTCAGGGAGTATCACAGCAAGAGAGGAAGATGTTAGAGGAGAGACAGAGACGGAAGAGTTTGCCTAGCCAGGGAGTCCGCACGGAAGCAAAGTGTTTTAGTACAATCGGGGGTATTAAGTGTTGTCATAGATTCCAGTGGTTTTCGCTCTAAGTGTTATTGGTATCTTTATAGTTACTGGGAAAAGTGCTTATCCCTCAGAGTATGTCAGTGTCCCAAACTTTGTGAAATATCTGACAACACTTATTAACCTCGACTGTACAATAGGAGTAACACTATCCTGACCGTACGCTTTCTTAGTATTAAGCCCAGAGAGGGTTGAATGTATATATCTTTAGAAAAGACTACTATATTTGACATACGTAGGAGAGGGAGGAATGGCAAGGTGGAATTTTTAGCGAAAGTTTGGGCAAAGAGTTCAGCTTTGTCAGAGGAAGAAATTATGGTAGTGCCATCAGAGTGGAAAAGGGGAGGGAAAGATGAAGGAGTAAAATTGTTGGAGATGATTCTTGGCTTAATGCCAGAAAGCTTGGGAAAAAGTTGGGAAAGAGTTGGATAGTTCAATGCATTTAATATTGATGAAAGAGCATTTGGCGAGTCGAAGAACAGATTTGGCTTGATTCCGGGCAGAAACATATGAAGAGATTCTTGAGTTTGAAGACGACTGTATCGTTTGAAAGTTTCCTCATTATTGCGTACAGTAGTAGAAAAAGCGTGAGTAAACCAAGAATCTGTTACATTAGTCCGAGAGAAAGAAAATGGAATGATAGCCTCCATGCCCGAGAGGATTACCTGGGTAATGCGTTCAACACTCTCTCAGGGTCCCCGATCACGGAAGCAGAAATCATTCCATGGGAAATCATAAAAGTACTCCCGAAGAGCCCCCAGTCGGCAGCGCCTAAGTGCCACAATTGCCGTCGGCTGGTAGTATCGGGTGGCCATACTGGAGAGATAGGACAGGTGACAGAGATAAGTTTAAGGTCAGAAGAGCCCAAAGGAGAGAAAAGATCGACAGCATAAGCGGAGGGGTTAGAAGTTAGAAACAAGTCAAGAATGTTGGGCAGATCTCCAAAGCGATCCGGGGTACAGGTGGGTTACTGAACCAACTGCTCAAGGTCATTTAGGATAGAAACGATGTAGGCTTGTTCACCAGGTTGGTCAGTGGAATGAGAGGAGAGCCATTGGCAGTGATGAATGTTGATATCTCCTAAGATGGAGATTTCTGAGAGAGGAGAGATGGATAGGATGTGTTCCACTTCGAAGTTTAGATAGACAAAACATTTGGGAAAGTCCGTAGAGGTAGGGGAAATATAGACATCAGATAAATATTTAGTTTAAGAGTGACAGGATAGTTTGAGCCACAAAGTTGAGAATTCAGAAGTCGAAATCGAGAACACAAGATCAAGTGAGTTTGTTGTGTACGTATACACAACATCCGCGTTTGGTTTTGAACCTAGGATAGAGATGGTAGGAGGGTATAGAGAAGAGTTTTCTGTCAGTAGTTCCAGACAATTGAGCTTCGGTGAGAAAGAGAAGATCGGGGCTGGCAGAGGAGAGATGGTGTTCAACAGAGTAGAAGTTAGAGGAAAGGCCACGAACGTTTCAAAAGTTGATAGTGAGAGTGCCAGGTCGCGGTCCAAGACATTAGATGGGTCGTTGGGTGGGTGTCCAGTTTGTGTTGGGGCATCTTTGGTCCCCCACCACCACCACCACCACCACACACTCTCACACACCTGGGGACTCCGAGGCTGGATCTTGTATAATCATTGTAGTTCTCAATTTTAGCGTATTGGAAAGAAGTATGGTGCGCTTGTGTGGTGTAGAGTTAAAGAGAGAGAGTGTGTTTGTGAGAGCTAGCTGGATTACCCTCAGTGTAAGTGAGGCACAAAGAAAATCTGTAACAGAGGCCAAGCAGATGAAACAGGAGTTCCAGCGACTCCTTATCACATGCCTATATATAGCCTCTCCTGGGTCTAGCCCTGTTCGATTGGTGCCTAAAATATCCTGATTATAAGTTATATATACAGTATACTTATGGTCCCATGCTTAAGGGGAGGCAGTTGGTGTTTCCAGTCCTCCTCCTCCCTCATGTTTAGCCCTATTAGTTATGAGATTTCAAGACATTCGCCCCATTAGTTTGGCGATATTCAGACCTTTTGCCCCATTTCTTTGTGAATATTAAGAACTTTCGTGCCATTTAGGGATCGATTTTTTCCTGGCGAGCGATAGCGAGCCTGTATTTAAAGAGGAATCGGCCTTCGGCCGGAACATTTTTCTACCGAAAAATTTAAAATTTATGTCGAAGGGGGATCTTGTGTATGTTTTTTTAAGTTTGACTAGCAGGGGTACCCGGCGTTGCCCGGGTAATAATACTGTACCACCATAATCACCATCACTACTACCACCACTACTACTACCATAATCACCATCATCAATCACTACTACCACAATCATCACAATAATCCTACTACCATAATCACCGGCCTCGACCTCCCTGTGCCTCATTAAACGGCGACCTCGATTTCGGCCGCTAAATGACCTCCGATTTTGGATCTGACCTCATCTGTACCCCCATTTTGGGAGGCTGCGAACAACTTTTGCTCCATACACCTTTTCGATCGGAGGCCTTCTGCCCCAAACGGCCATTTTTTTTTTTTTTTTTTTCCAGTTTCGGCCTCGAAACAACCTCCGATCGTGGCCTCGCCCCCTCTATGACCTGACCCAGGTCAATTGACACCCACATGCAAAGTTTCAGCTCCCCAGGTCCAAAACTGCGGCCGCCTATTAAGAACGCACAGACAGACAAACAGACAGACACACAAACTGATTTAATAATATAGATGGAGGTTTAGAGAGCAAACTAAACCCCCTCCTTAAACCATTGAGCCGAACCAGTAAATTATGCTGCACAATTATTCCGTCTGAGCTCCCTTAAATTCTGATATGTAAATGAGATAATATTAGTGGGGTGGAATTTGGGCTGTGTTTACTTTCAGTGCGTCACCCCAAATTCTTAAACAAAAGCCCGACGATAAGCCATAAAAATACCCTCGCTGCTCCCATGGTTAACCCTTTGAAGCTCAGACGCGTTTTAGCGGTTTATTTTGGCTATCATTAGACGATTTTATGCAGCTTAGGAAGGATCTGTGGGTATTAAAAGGGTAAATATTATCTTAATCAACCCTTTAACTTCCATATACCGTTACTAATCTGAATAAAATCGTCTAAAAGTAGCCAGAAACAGAACAGAAACGCGTATTGGAGCTTGAAAGGGTTAAAATAGGCTATGGGAGCAATGCACCGTGTTGAGTGGTTGAATCTACAGGCTGTGTTATAGCCCATGTCCGGAGGTAAAGTTGGAACAGAGAGAGAGAGAGATTTACATAGATTTACATAGATACACTGACCCCCACAGACCTTACAATCCAAGCGAGGTGGCCAGGACTTAATTCTAGTAGAGATAGCTAACCCGAGAGTAAGGGACAGTGGAAGGAAAGGATAGCAAAGAAGAAGGCTCTCTCCCCACCCTCCGGCAATTGCCGTACATGAAGACATTTGGAAGTTTATAACCTTGCAGATCTTGGAAAAGGAATTTATAGAAAGTTAGAAATGGAAAGGAATCGCATGCAAACCTTCACCTGTAGTAATATATACATACATATAAATTTTTGTTTTCCTTCCCTCAGTTAGCGCTCTTCAACTGGAAGCAGTGTTCGTTACTACCACATCGCTCTATCATTGGTTATTACCCACTCCATCCCTATTTCTCTGTGGTATGAGCCTAGATTTCGTTGAGAGAGAGAGAGAGAGAGAGAGAGAGAGAGAGAGAGAGAGAGAGAGAGAGAGAGAGAGAGAGAGAGAGAGAGAGAGAGAGAGAGAGAACTTTCCTACATACACCCACAATAATATCTGACGTACAATATATATCACACTCCACGCATTCTTATATTGTATATTTTCCTCCTCCATTCGCCTTTTTTCATTTTATTCCTTCGTATATTCTTTCTTGCCACTCCTCCTTTTCCAGCACTGACTGAGGTGTATTATCTGTCATTCCCCGCACCATATCTTTGGTCAAGTTCTCGTAAACATCGCTTGATCACCACCTGCTTTCGCTCTCTCTCTCTCTCTCTCTCTCTCTCTCTCTCTCTCTCTTTTTTTCTTGCTAAGTGGACTGCCTTCTTCTTTTCTATCCTTTCCGTCAACTTTCCTTTTCTATCGGATATGCCACCTCTACTAGAATTAAGTCCTGACCACCTCGTTTGGATCGTAAGGTCTGTGTGGCCAATGTATCTATGTAAATCCTTTAATTCTCTTCTCTTTGTTTGTTTTACCACAAAATCATATAATCATCTCCCACCTCGTCGATCCTTTCTTACTTTCTATTTTTCTTCTCCTACTGTTTTTTTTTTTTTTTTTTTTTTAAGAGACAATGAACGGAGGAAGGAAAAACACAGATAAAACAAAAAGGTCCATGTGCCTAAAGGCATCCTCCATTCATAAAATGTTTGTAACAACTGGATTTAAACATTTGTTGATTGTAAGTTTGTGGAAAGCAATTCGAGGGAAGTGAATTCCAAAGAGTAGTAGCTCTGGGGATAAATGAATTCTGATAAGCAGAAGTTCTGCATTGTGGAGGAGAAAGTGTAAATTCATGTTTACTTTGTATAGTTGTGTCTTCCTTTCCTTTTCTCGTCTTTTCCCTCTTTCCTTCCAAAAGAAAATGCCTTAGGAATATATTCTGTCATTCCCCACACCTTAATAATATTATAGTGTATACAGCTAAGCCCTCGTATTGACATTACTCCCTCACGGTCTACTCACACACTCACGCGCGCGCGCGCGCACACACTCACTCACTCACTCACACGCGCGCACACACACACATACTCTCTCTCTTAAATTATTTTCTTACATATTTCATTTATCTCCCATCTTGCTAAATATTATCTTTCACGCTCTCCTCTTTGTTTTTCTTAACCCGAGAACGGCAAGGAGACTCATAAGAGGTTTTACTGAGTGAAGGAAATGGGAATCTTAAGATCCAAGGCCTAAAGAAAGCCTTATAAAAGACCTCAAAATCACTCAGAACAAAGGAATATGTGATTAAGTGAGATAATTCCCCTCAATACCTTCTATCACTCCTCCACATGTGTCAACCCCCCCCCCCTTCAATTATCACCTATTTTTCCTCTTATTCCCTTGTTTATCGGTTTATTAACTGCGCCAATATCTCCCACCCGGTTTCAAGGTCATTAGGGACGCATAGAGAGAGCATGGCAAGAGAAAGACAGCAAGAGAGAGAGATCAGTCTGCCTTCAGCCCTCGAAGAGAGAGGGTGTATGTTTCGTTCGCCTCTCACCTCATGACTGGAGGGTCGGCAATAATTCATCTTTTTCACCCCCCAAATACTGTTCCCAATTGTTTTATTGCTGTTACATGTTAATATCTTCATATTAAACGTAAAATAGGCGCAAAAGAATAAGTAATAACTATATTTATCGGATAATGACGATTTTAGGCGGGAATGAACTAAAATATGCTCTTTTTTTTTTTTTTTTTTTTTTTTTTTTTTTCTATGTGATTGAGGGAGGCAAAAGGCATAACTGCCTATAGCGAGTGCCTCCCCATAGTTGAAAGAGTGACAGGGCCAAAATCAAGGGACGTTCGAGCCAAAATGCCTGGACACACGGAGTTTGAAGCAATTTAAGTCATAGGAAGAGGGAAAGACTGATTCTGGGAGAGAGTTCCAGAGCTCAGCTGTTGAGTAGAAGAAAGTTTGAGAGTAACTTTTCACTCTTGGGTTGGAGAGTTGCACAGAGTAGGGTGGGATTGAGTTGCAAGACGGGTACCACGTGCCCTACGTAAAGGAGGTGGTATGCACTGGGATAGCTCTGAGGAACACTGATTATTATAGTAGCGATAGAATAGCGAGAGAGATGCAACATTGCGGCGGAGAGAGAGAGATTGCAGAGAGTTGGTGAGTGGACGGGAGTTAATGATACGAAAGGCCTTCCTTTCAACTTTGTCTAGGAGAGGCGTGTGAGGAACCTCCCCACACATGTGAACAATACTCAATACAGGGCGCACTATGCCCCTGTACAGAGCAAGAAGCTGTGCAGGGAAAAGAACCCCCTAAGGCGGTTGAGCACACCCAGCTTCTGGAGGCTGCCTTAGCAAGACTGGTAATATGGTCCTTCCAAATGAGAGCAGAAGAAAAAGAGACACCAAATATTGAGAGAAGATGAAGGTTGATTTTTGTATTGTTGAAGAATAAGGGATAGTCCGCTGGGAGATCCTGACGGGTAGATAGATGGAGAAATTGGGTTTTGGAAGCATTAAAGTTAACAAGGTTTTCTCTGCCCCAATTGGAAATAGTATTTAGATCAGAATTTAAGAGTTCTATGGCTTCATTACGTTTGTCGTTGAGGGATTGCTGGCTGGGGCGTTCTGAAAAACTAATGGAGTAGTGTAAGGTTGAGTCTTCTGCGTATGAATGGATGGGAATTAAGGTACAGTTAAGGAGATCATTTATAAAAATTAGAAAGAGAATAGGAGATAGGACAGAGCCCTGAGGAACACCGGAGTTTATAGGGTGAGGAAGTGAACAATGGCCGTCCACAACCGCGGCTATGGAACGGCCGGAAAGGAAATTAGAGACAAAGGCACAGATGGAGGGATAGAAACCGAAGGAGGGTAGTTTAGAAATTAAAGATTTATGCCAGACTCTATCGAAGGCTTTCGATATGTCTAGTGCAATAGAAAAAGTCTCACCGAAGTCCCGGAAGGAGGATGACCAAGAGTTAGTAAGATATGAAAGAAGATCACCAGTAGAGCGACCCTTAAGGAAGCCATACTGGCGATCTGAGAGCAGATTATGAGAAGAGAAATGCTTAAGAAATTTGGAAGCAAGAATAGTTTCAAAAACTTTAGAAAGACAAGAGATAAGAGCAATTGGACGATAGTTGGAGGGTTGAGAGCGGTCACCCTTCTTTGGGACAGGTTGAATGTGAGCAAACTTCCAGCATGAAGGGAAGACGTTAAGAGGATAGACAGAGACGAAAGAGTTTGCCTAGGCAGGGAGTCAGCACGGAAGCACAGTTTTTGAGAACAACAGGAGGAACACCGTCCGGACCGTACGCCTTATTAGTGTTAAGCCCAGAGAGGGTAGAAAGTACATCTTTAGAAGAGATTAGGATATTAGGCATAAGTAAGAGAGAGGAGGGCGGACACTTTTAAAAAACAATGGTGTGCCGTTCTCGGGTTAACACACAAACAAATAATTATCTCCCCCCTCGTCGACTGTTTCCTACTTTATCTTTCCCTCACCTTCTATCACCTGTTGTTGCTAGTTTTCCTTTGTACTCTATCACCCTGATCACTCTGTACTGTGTTTTCTTCCCTTCCCTTTCTCCTTCATTCCTTCCACTAGGTAAAGACCAAGGGATATATTACAGTATGTTCCATTATTCCCCGCACCAGCCAGGCTCTCTTATATATACATTACTCCCTCACGGCTTGCTTGCCCAGTCATTATTATATCTTTATTATCACAGCATCGTTCACGTCTTTCATTACATTCAACTTTGTTTTAGTCTAACCTTTTTGTTCATACTTTCCTTTCTTTTTTTTTGCACACACACATACAGTAACCCCTCTCCCTCCCTCTCTCTCTCTTTCTCACACACACACGTATCTCCCCACACTTCCTATTCTTTTTTCCTTCATCGTTCCATTGTTTTATCTACTTTTCCCCATCTGTTTCCAGCCAAGGGAAGGTAATGGTCGAGGTATATGTTATCTCATTTCCCGCACCATATCCAGGTCAAGGTTCTAGTATAAACATTACTCCCTCAGACTTCTCTCTCTCTCTCCCTCTACAAGAGCCTAGTAACACCGCACCTTGAATACGGTGTGCAGTTCTAGTCGCCATACCTAGTAAAAGACATTGAAATGATGGAGAGTACAGAGAAAAGCAACCAAACTAATCCCAACTCTGAAAAACAAAACATACAATGAAAGACTGATAAAAATTAACTTATTCTCACTCAAGAAGAGAAGATTAAGGGGCCAACTTATTGAATGTTTCAAAAAGTTAAAAGGCTTTGACAGAGTACACACAAATGCGTTGTTCTCTTTGAATTATCTTCCCACTTGAAATAACGGCATGAAGCTGCTAACCCCCTGGGGGTTAGGGAATAGAATATGCCCCACGTGCCTTCTGCGTGTCGTAAGAGGCGACTAAAGAGGTTGGGTCGGTGGGCTTGCGACCCCCACCCGGAAAAAATATCTAAGCAAAGAAAAACGAACGAACAGCCTCGGATGCGGACGGAACCAACGTTGACGAACCACGACCGACTAAGGACATGCCTTCGGACATTCTGAGAATGGCTACGTGGAATGTTAGTGGCATGAATGATGGAACAAAAGAGAGAGAGGTTCTGGAAGTGTTAGTGAATGCCAGGCTGGATGTATGTGGAATGACAGAGACCAAATGGAAAGGTTCAGATGTGAGAGAATGGGAATGTGGAATGGGTGTGTGTGCTGGAGTGAGTGAAGGAACAGCGAGAGAAGGTGCATGTTTGTTTGTAAGTAGCAAATGGAAGGAATGTGTAAGAGAGTATGGGTCTGTGGGTTCAAGGATTGTGTGGGTGAGAATGAAAGTAGGAATACAAACGTGGGTGATTGTATGCGTGTATGCCCCGACAGAGGATATACTTGAAAGAAAGAAAGAGGAGTTCTGGATGAATGTGGAGGTGTGCCTGGAGAAGTTTGACAAGGACGAAAGATATTTCTGATTGGGGATATGAATGGTAAGGTGGGTGATAGGAAAGTTGAGGGAGTGGTGGGAGGGTGGGGGGTACCATCAGAGGTGAATGGGAATGGTAGTGCACTTGTGGACGTATGTTTGGAAGGAGGCTGTGGATAGCCAACACCTTCTTCCGACACAGAATGATCCACAGGTACACGTGGAAACGGATGTTGACGATGAAAGATAAGACAGTGGTGGAACGAAAGTCATTGATTGATTATGTATGTGTGGATGAACGAATGAAGAAATCTGTGATGGATGCTAGGGTGTATAGGGGTATTGGAGGGGGTCTGTCTGATCATTATGTAGTGGTAGCTAAGGTTAGGATACAAAAGAAGTGGGTGAGGAGAGCGGGAGGGAGGCGAGAGGAGGGTGGAATGGTGAGGAGGGTGGAGAGGTTGCAGGAGGAGGAAGTCAGGGAGGAGTACAGGAGAGCAGTGGAAAGACGACTAGGTGGGTTCGACCTGGAAGTTATGGAGGAAGTGGAGGAGATGAGCAAGGTGTTTAAGGATGAGATCTGTGCAGCATGTGAGGAGGTGTGTGGAGTGAGGAGAAGAGGGAGGGGAGTGAAAGGTACAGCATGGTGGACAGAAGAGGTAAGAATAGCTGTGGAAGAAAAGAAGAAAGCATATAGAGTGTGGTTGGGTAGTAGAGGGAATGAAGATTCCGAGAGACAGAAACGAGCGAGGTACGTGGAGAGTAAGAGGGTGGTGAAGAGAGTAGTGAAGGAAAGTAAGAGAAGAGTAGATGAGGAATTTGGAAGGAATCTGAGTGTAAAATGGAGGGAGAGTAAGAAACTGTTCTGGAAAGAAGTCAAGAAAGTTAGGGAAGGTAGCAAGGGAAACAGTAAGGGTGTGAAAGATAAGAATGGGAGAATGCTAGCCGAGAAGCAAGAGAGAGTCGAAAGATGGAGGGAGTACTTCAGTGAGTTGCTAAATGAAAGGAATGAAGAGCCAGCAAACATAGCTGGATATGGTATGGGAGGGAGAAGAAGAGAAGTAGTGGAGGAGGAGGTGGGGATCAGGAGGTCAGAAGTGTGGGAAGCCATGAAAAGAGTGAAGTTGGGGAAAGCACCAGGAACAGATGGAGTGTGTGGGGAAATGTTGAGGTATGGTGGTGAGATAGTGATAGAATGGGTATGGAAAATGTGCAAACTAGCATGGGAGAAGGGGAGTGCACCCGATGACTGGAAGACTGGCATAATAGTCCCCCTATATAAGGGCAAAGGGGAAAGAGGAGTGTGTGGTAACCACCGAGGAATATGTCTTCTAAGCGTAGTAGGGAAGGTATACAGTAGGGTAGTGATTGAGAGAGTGAGAGTGAGAACGGAGAAATGGATAGGCGACGAGCAGGGAGGTTTTAGGAAGGGAAGAGGATGTGTAGATCAGATTTTTACCCTGAATTGTGTTGTGGAGAAGTATCTGGAGAAGAAACAAAAGGTGTATGTTGCCTTTATGGACTTGGAGAAGGCCTATGACAGAGTGGATAGAGAAGGTTTGTGGAAAGTACTTAGAATATACGGAGTAGAGGGCAAGTTGCTGAAAGCAGTGAAGAGCATGTATGAGGGTGCAAAGGCGGCAGTACGTGTGGAGAGTGAGCAGAGCGAGTTCTTTGACCTGAATGTTGGTTTGAAACAGGGGTGTGTGATGTCCCCGTGGTTGTTTACTGTATATATGGATGGAGTCATGAAAGAAATACTATCAAGAGCAGTGAATGTTGGTGTATCGCTGAAAAGGGAGGGAATTGAGTGGAAGCTACCTATACTGCTGTTTGCGGATGATACAGTTCTGAAGAGTGATAATGAATGGGAGTTGCAGGGTCTGGTAAATGAGTTTGGAACAGTGTGCGAAAAACGGAATTTGAAGGTAAATACGGGGAAGAGCAAGGTTATGGTCTTCGAAAGGGGTGAAGTCACAGAGTGTGAGGTGAAGCTGAACGGTCAGGCTATGGAGATCGTCAACTCTTTTAAGTATCTGGGCAGTGTGTTGAGTAAAGATGGGACTATGGATGAAGAGGTGCGGGAGAGGGTACAACAGGGGAAGAAGGTTGTAGGAACGCTAAAAGCAGTAACAAGAAATAGGGTGGTCAGTATGGAAGTGAAGAAGTCCTTGCATGACAGTGTGGTAATCCCGACACTGACTTACGGAAGCGAAGCATGGACGTTGGTTGAGAGACTCAGACCAAGAGTGAGAGCAGTGGAAATGAATTACTTAAGGAGTGCGTGCGGAGTTACATTGAGGGATAGACAGACTAATGAGGAAGTAAGAAGGAGGTGTGGTGTGGAGGTAGATGTGCTGGAAAGTGTGAAAAGGAACAAATTGAGATGGTTCGGCCATATGGAACGTATGGAAAGCGAGAGAATGACTAAGAGGGTGTACGAGAGCGAGGTGGAGGGACAGAGGGGGAGAGGTAGACCGAATATGAGGTGGAAGGATGGAGTGAGGAACTACATGAACGAAGGCGGTGCTGGTTGGGGGGAGGGGCGTCGACTGACTGGGGATAGAGGTGCATGGGGGCGGTTCGTTCGTGGCCACCCCTTCGGGGATCACGGCGTCAGGCAATAGATAGATAGAAGCTGCTAACCATAAGAGCTAACCTAGACGTCACTAAGAACTTTTTCAGCTATAGTATAATAAACGAGTGGAACAAGCTACCAAATAATGTAATTACCAGTACATCTATCAATATGATTAAGAACCAACTCGATGCCCACTTGAGAATAACAGGAGGGTTTTTAAGTGATATCTTATTTTATTTACCTGTACGACTTATTTTCCTAATAATCAAGAATTGTATGTTCATTCACGAGCATTTATTTTTCAATCTTGATATATCTTACTTTATATCATTAACCCAGTGGACCCCAGCGACGCGCGTGATGCGTATGTATGTAACGCAGTCCTAGCGACGCAGCACCTGCATCCGGACTTTCGCCCTTATTTACTCCTGTCGTATGGCACTTAGAGGGTTCAAATTTCTATGGGAACTACTTTATGATGTGGTGGAACGATAGTAGCTGGCAGCCCCCCCAGTTCAGCGGCGCTGGTGTGGGGACACGTGGGACGACACCAGTTTGCCCCCTTACCTCACGAGTGTTACACCATGTCGGACCGTTCTCTTTGCCACCCATGCAGGGGTGTAGTGTTGAACAAGCCCTTGCAATACTGGATGAGAGTATTGAAGAAGATAGTGACTGAATCATCTGATGAACATTCAGGGGAGGAATATCGACCATCACTGATAGAGATAGAGGAGATGAGAGAAGAGCACCCCATTGTTCCCATGTGTCGTCGCCGCATCTCATCTCCGGTGCGTGGAGGAAGGGTGTCTCACCACACCACTGCTCCCCAGGACATTATTGACTCCCCAACAAGTGAGGAAGAGGACAAGGATTACCCAGACCCCATGGCATTCGTCAAAATTCCTGCAGATCATCGTAGGAGTGAGAAGAGACCAGTTGAGGATGAGTATGAGGAGGAGGATGAGGAGAGTAATGAACCCACTCCTTCCTCACAACACGTGCGTTCTCCCCCACGCCTGCCTTCACCACCCCCTCCATCTGTCTTCCCACTAAAAGCTGCAACCCCTAACACTTTCTATGGGTTGCGCTTGGGTGCAGCTATCACTGCAGCACAGCCATTGTCTTCCTCAGATGAAACAGATGAGCAAATGCCTGCCCTAGAATCATCTCCCCATGTTACCACCCACGCCGCCTGTTTACCCCTTTAGCAGAGCGGGATGACTCGGCGCATTCTCAGCCTCGCCACCCTACACCACCACCACCATACTCTTTCCTGCATCATCCCCCGGCCCACTGCCTTACTACCCCATCAATGTGTAAAGCAATAATCTAAGTCAAATGTGCCTAAAACAATGAGTAAATCTTTTGGTCTAACTATAATACATAGAATAGAATATAAATACAATAAACAAAGTATGCGGGAGAGATTGAAAGTGACAGACAGGGGAGTGTCAGTCAGCTGGGCATGTGTACGTGTGCGTGTTCTGTTATGGTCCCGGGCAAAGATGGCCGCCGTCAGCATGGTAACCAGGACGCGCGTGGGGCTTGCCACTCGTTGGCACTTATATACACTTGACTTTATGCACTTATTACACTAAAACATCACTTACAATGACATTCTGTGATACATATTGACATTTTATGAAGTATGGAGGTACACATGATGCTTGGGTGGTGTAAATAAGTGTCACTCGAAAACTGAAGGCATCGTACATCAGCCATGCTGACTCACCCGGCTGACGCCTGCAGGCGCGGGAGTTTCAAGAGGAACCCTGTGCCCAGTAATGGGCAGGTGGCGCTAGATGTCAGTAACCTGCAAGATGGAGAAGATTGAGGCTCGCAGTGTGATTATGTTCCTGCATTTGAAGGGTTACAGTGCCCGGAAAATCCATGATGAAATGAAGGGAATTCCATGATGAAATGAAGGAAATTCCTTTTCCACCTCACAACAGTGTCATATGACTGGCAATCTTCACCATGGACAGCCTTCATTTCATCATGGATTTTCCGGGCACTGTAACCCTTCAAATGCTGGAACATAATCACGCTGCGAGCCTCAATCTTCTCCATCTTACAGGTTACTGACATCTAGTGCCACCTGTAAAGAAACTAAACGAACTTAGGAGAACATTTTTGCACCATCATGTGCATAAGACCAGTCTGAAAAGATTTCATCGACATATATCAATAACTTCCGGGTGATAATTAAAACTTTACGATATGCCCTCGTGTATATATATATATATATATATATATATATATATATATATATATATATATATATATATATATTATATACTGTGTATATATATATATATATATATATATATATATATATATATATTCAAATATGAATTCGTGCTAATTGAAGAGTACATATAATATCGTTGCTAGTCTCAGAGCTGTGTCACGATTGGAGAGGTACTTGACCCCTCCACACTTTAACTACCGTAGTCGTTAAGATAATAATAACCGTGAATTGTATCCCTTTGTACTCTTTACCCTTCCTTTACAATATTGATTTCCTGTTGAACCTGGTCTCGAACCCGAGTTTGTGCCTATATAATAAATGCACGACAATTACTAAGATAAAGCATTATAAAACATTTAGTACAGTTCAATAACAGCTGGTTAAAGAAAATTGAATAGTCTAGCAAAACATTTGCAAATAATGCGTTGTAGATTTAAAACATTTGATATATACACGTGACTTGATGGATGTCGGGTGAAAATCTTTTACGATAGATTCAATAGTAATTAGTTACAAGCGTTTCCAACCCTGAATGTTGGTGATGGTTTCTTGTGCATAACATGTAAATGACGTTCTTTTTACTCCAACCTTGGGACTGTAGAATTTTCAGTAGCTTGTAACTCTTACAAGGCCCCAAGAAGTGGAAGCTAGCTAACGTAACACCAATTTTTAAAAAATGCAGCAAATCCCTAGCCAGTAAATATCGACCAATTAGCTTAACCTCAGTGGTATGTAAAATGCTAGAAACACTCAAAAGAGACAGACTCGTAAATCACCTAGAGGAAAATAACATACATAAAAATACTCAACACGACTTTCGTAACAAACGTTCCTGCATAACAAACCTCTTAGACTTCTTGCAAAATATCCTCAACCTTTATGATAAAAGTAAAGCAGTAGTAACTATACACCTTGAGTTTCAAAAGGCCATTGATAAAGTTCCTCACAAACGTTTACTGTTAAAACTAAAAGTGCATGGATTACAAGTCGGTGTGTTGAAATGGATAGAAAATTGGCTCCGCGACAGAAAGCAAGTAGTCATAAACAGTAAGGCATCTAAATGAACCAATGAAAGTAGCGGGGTACCCCAGGGATCGCTACTAGGACCAATTCTCTTTCTAATTTACATCAACGACATAGAAGAGGGTCTCACCTGTACAATCTCAAAGTTTGCTGATGATACAAAAATTGCAAATAGCATCTCAAAAGAACAAGTTGACGATATGTAGCAATCTAAATAAGTTGTCATGTAGGGCCCAAATTTGGCAAATGAGTTTCAATGCGGATAAATGTAAAGTACTACATATTGGATACCGAAATGATAAAAAGCAAACTATTCGATGAATGGCACTCAGCTTAAGACTGTAGACAGAGAAACCGATCTGGGAGTAACAATATCGAGTAACCTAAAACCGAGTCAACAATGTTCAGAAGTCTTTAATTAAGAAGGCAAACCAAATAATTTGTTTTATAAGCAGCTCATTTGAGCATAAATCTAAAGAAGTTATCCTAACTCTTTACATTTCCTTAGTCCTTCCTCTTTTGGAATACTGCGTTCAATCCTGGTGCCCTTATTACCAAATAGAAATAGACAAGCTAGAACGAGTTCAACGTAGAGTTACTAAAATGATAGCTAGCCTAAAGAACAAACCATACGAGGAGCGTCTTAGAGAATTAAATCAATTTCCTTTAACCCGGCACAGATTAAGAGGCGACTTAATTCAAGTGTTCAAAATCATCAACGGCATCGACAATATGAACTGTAGTAAGTACTTCACTATCGACCAATCTAATTACATGCGGGGAAACATTTGCAAAATTATTGGTAAATCTTTTAACTCGCACGAATCTAAGAATCTCTTCTTCAATCGAGTTGTCAACTTGTGGAATGGGCTTCCCCGAGACGTTATTAACTGCAGCACCGTTGATTCTTTTAAACTTCGCCTAGACAAATCTCTTGCAACAAACCCGCGACTGTCTGCGTTTGTAAATGAATAACTATTATATTCCCCTCTCAGATTCATCAAGGATTATTGCGTATAATATATTACTAAGACGTTACTCTCTTTTTCCCAGATATACGAAAGATCACGTATAACTGCGTTATGTTACTAACCCATCTGTCCCCTACTAACTTCCTAATCCTGCCACGGACATTAGTTCCAGGGCAGTAGTTCCCTTTCCAATTTTCCCTTTCCCACTCTAAACCACTGTTTGGACACTTGATCCTCAGTGTTTTGGAGGACAAGCAGCCTAGAGTGGTCACTAGAACTGTTGTTGCTTGATTTCCTTTGTATTCCTTTGATTCTCGAATAAAGATTCCATATTTGCGTAGCTTCATTCTGTCTGTGCAACACCAGATGAGAGCGTCTATATTTAGACACGTCACACACATGTTGCCAGATGAATGATGCTACATCGATGTCACACAATCATCGAAGATTGTCTGTGAATATATTCCATGCTGCGAGTTCAGACATGTTGGGAATGTTTTCAGGACGTGTCAGGATAGCCAGGATGTTGTAACACTTCAAAATATACTTGGATCACCTTAAAAAAAAAAAAAGTGTTGTTACTGTCTTGAAATTACATACTTCATCATCAAGCTTCCCGGGGAACATATGAATCGTGTATTCACCAATTGTACAAGCACATAGACTAAACATTAAATACTTTTCCGTGAATGTACATGCATCCTGTGTCATTTCACTGTCCAGGGAAATCATAACAATGTAGAATTCGAACAAAAGATCTATCTATCTATCTATCTATATGCCATTAAATTATTAAATATTTTGTTAGCCTCAGTCTAGTCTTAGTATATTTTTTCCACGACTGTACAAATTCCTCCGGTGAGATTTGGGAGTGTGGTGAAATTTTTTTTTTTTTTTTTTTTTTTTTTTTTAAGAGACAATGAACGGAGGAAGGAAAAACACAGATAAAACAAAAAGGTCCATGTGCCTAAAGGCATCCTCCATTCATAAAATGTTTGTAACAACTGGATTTAAACATTTGTTGATTGTAAGTTTGTGGAAAGCAATTCGAGGGAAGTGAATTCCAAAGAGTAGTAGCTCTGGGGATAAATGAATTCTGATAAGCAGAAGTTCTGCATTGTGGAGGAGAAAGTGTAAATTCATGGGCGCTCTCAGCTGCCCTAGTTCTACGGGGAAAGATGTGGAGAGGCGGCACAATTGAAGCAAGTTCGAAACAATTGCTGTGAAAATATCTGTAGAATAATGCAAGGGATGCAACGTTTCTTCGTATGGCTAATGTAGGAAGGTCCTGTGTGATTGCAGGGTTATTGATTAATCTAATAGCTTTATTTTGAATTTTGTCCAACTGCCTCAATGCAACCACTCCACTTCCACCCCACAGAGGTGAACAGTAATCCATCTGTGAGCGCACATGACTTTTATATATTACGGCCAACCGAGTTCCTTATGCCGGTATCACACGAGCGCTTTTTCCCTGAACATTTATCCTCAACACTGGTCTGGCAGCTTATGTGGTCAACATTATATATATTTCTGTCACCTAAATTCATCTATCATCAGTATAGTCTCCGATACCAGTGTAAAATCATCCAGAAATGTTGCCAGCAAAATGTTGACCATCGAATGTAGACTATAAAAGCTCTCGTGTGATACCGGCTTTACCGTCCGAACTGAGCAGCAGGAGGCCGAGACGCATATTCCTAAACTTTGTACTGATACCACACCAGGAGTAATTAGAACCAATCAGAGGGCGCGAGGTACAGTGACGTCTTCACGGGGGAGGAGCTAAATGCCCAGTCTCAGTCTCAGTCTCAGTCTCAGTCTCAGTCTCTCTCTCTCTCTCTCTCTCTCTCTTTTTTCTCGCTCTCTCTCTCTCATAATAGCTGCACTATTTGTCAATGAGAGTACAACTAAGAATGACAAAAAATGGTCCATAATATTAGAATTCTTCCATATGAAGTAAGGTTAATGAAATTAGGCTTATATTCGTTAGAAAGATGCAGAGTTAGAAGGGATGCGATAGAGGTGTTCAAGTGATTTAGTGCGATTAAATAAAGGGGACAGGAAAGATGTACTGAACCTCAATGATAACGAAAGAACTCGAAACAAATAGTTTAAATTTAATTTAGTTTCAGAAAAAATATGCAGTATTTGTACGGTAACAGAGTTGTAGACATGTGGAATGGGATACTGAGTGATATGGTAGGATCAAGAACGATAAAGAGTTTCAACATAAAATTAGATAGGCATATGGAAGAGATGGGTTGGGTTTGACAGGGATCTGCCTAGTGTGGGCCAATCGGCTCTCTGCAGGTTCCCATTTTCATAATTATGTTCTTATAAGAACATAATAAAATGGAAATCCGCAGAAAGCCGATTGGCCCAAACAAGGCAGATCCCTCTCACACCCAACCCTAATTACAACTTCATTAGCGGCGGGTTCCCAACCCCGACGGCGGGTGCCCAACCCCGAAACGGCGAGTGCCCAACCCCGTAACGGCGGGTGCCCAACCCCGAAACGGCGGGTGCCCAACCCCGAAAGGGGTTGAAATAGGGGAGCTATCCCCCCGCCAAAGGCGTCTTTCTAGGGCCTTTCTTAGCTGATGCTAAGATGATTGGGTTCTAGTCATGTGGTGATGGGCTGGTCTATCAGAGTGAGAATTGAGTGATCTCTGCCATACCCATAGCTTACTCTGACTGTTCCTTTTACTTAATATTTTCTAGACCTCAAGTGACGGCGTCTCTTCCGTGGATTGACCTCCCAATCTACTTAGATTGGAAGCCAAAGTGTCACATTTTTCTTTTGCCCCTCAACTTTCTCTTCATAATTGCTGAGGGGCACAGGGCCCTGGGTGGGTCTTTGGTCTCCCGGGCGTTTCCGCACCCTTCTCAGCTCCCCGCCATGGAGTGGCTTCGGTCATCCAGGCTTTATTGTGGTCGGCAGGGAGGGTTCTGTGGGGGCGCTCGGTTATGGCCTCGGCCTTGCTCGGGGCCGTTCGGCCAGGCAGCTTGGGGAACAACAACAACAACTTCATTAGCGTAGGTAATTTAAGCTCTCCTTATGTTTTCCTCTCACCCACTCTATCCACTTATAATGGTTCAGCCACTTTATCGTATTTATCGTTCATAGATCAATATTAAGAAACAGCTAATTTAAATTATCCATCGAAATCCGGTTGTCGAAGCAAAAATATGTTTTGGTGAAATAACCTGGCATTAATTCGACGTATCAAGTAACACTTAAAAAAAAAAAATAAAAAAAAAAAATAAAAAAAGTAGGGAATGGGCCTGAGTACATACATACATACATACATACATACATACATACATACATACATACACACACACACACACACACACACACACACACACACACACACACACACACATACATACATACATACATACATACATACATACATACATACATACATACATACATACATATACATACAGAACACCAACGATAAATAAATTACCATAATTATATTACCAGTTTATTTCACCATTCTAAGTCCCCACTTCATAATAATAATATTTACCGTTTCAATGAAGCGTAACACATGGGTGGAGGTGCGAATTATTGTATATTAAAGAAAATCCTTAATGAATTACCGCAAAATATTAAGCTAATTTAACTCTTTTAAAATCAATGTATGAATGAATGAAATAATATCTAGTATTCGAAGTCCAACCCTAACACTTAATAGAAAAAAAATACATACATATACTGTATATATATGTACTGTATATACTGTATATACTGTATATATATATATATATATATATATATATATATATATACTGTATATATATAATGCGGTTCTGTGGTGAAAAGAAAAGAGTGTGTGACAAAGGATGGACCCAAGGGGCCCCAAACACACTAATGCTCACATGTGCATAATACGATGGTCATAACTATCAATACAGCACTAATACATCTTACTTACCTATCTCTCTCGCAACGCCACGACCACCATATCCTCCGTCCATCCGAATTACGCTCGGTAACAACAGAAGCACTCGCGCAACGCAAACATAACGGCACTTCTACAAAAACACATCCGTATGTCACGGCAA
>CM064510.1:989121-1006621 GCA_032716605.1 Paralithodes platypus
GGGTCTAAGGGGTGATTTTTAAAGCTTGATGGAGGTCTAGCCAGGAAGGTCAAACATAGATTGATAGATAACATGAGATAGATGAGAGATAGCCAGTATATCCCCCAAACACAACCTTAACCCCCTTCACCCCTCCGCACTGTAAGGGCGTTTTGTAGACCAATACCAAGTATTATGTAGTACCCGACTGTACCCGTCTGGCCTGGAGTTAATACCCGGACTACCAGAACCGTACTGTTAGGAGTTTATATTCGCAGCGGGGGTCGCCAATTTTCCCTGGCAAGGTGGTGGTCGGACAGTATGGTAATTGAAGATTTAGGAACAGGTTGGCTTCATAATCCCCGAGTTTTCAGTCTAGTGTCAGGTACCAATGCAAGAGATCCTAGAAATAGTGCCGGGGGTAAAGCTATTGGCCGGGCCGAAATTTTGCTGGTAAAATAGCCCGTGTGACACATTCTTCTGCCCGACAGTAAGGGCAAGATGTTCCCCGTGGAGGATTTTGTTTCTGGACCCCCTGTCTCCCCTCAGGTTAGAGGTAGCCCCGGGCTGTGGGAGATTTGCAGACGTTCGGGCCCCATTAGTTTGACGATTTTATTAAGAACCCTCGCCCCATTTATGTCAATTTTAAGACCAGTTCGTGCCCTTTAGAGGTGTCGAGTTTTTCCCTGGCGAACGTTAGGCGAGCCTGTAACTTAAGGGGAACTGGCCTAACGGCCGGGAAATTTTTCTACCGACAAATGTACAAATGTATCTTGAAACGGGGTCAAGGGGAGAGTAATACTGGTAGCAGTCAAGGAGACGACGGCAAGACTCTTCGTCTTCGTCTTCCGTATACCTCTGAACCGGGGATAGGCGATCCTAGTGTTTACTACCCGATACGCCCTGTGAAAGGACATTAGCCTAACCTAACAACCGTACCTAACTTAACCTAGTATTAGAGTGGGGGGGGGGCGGGCCGCCCCCACACCCCCGCTTTGACTTAGATTTTTTTTGGTGTATTTGGCTGTGAAGTGGGGTAGTTTCAATTTGTTGATAACGAAAAGCCCGCCGGCGGACTAGGCTATAGGGAGAAAATATGGCGAATCTATTGGGGCCTGGTTTCCCTAATACATTGTTTCCTCATAACGTCGCACTAGTGTCTTTGAAATATTATCGGAATTTTAAGCGTGATGGAACTCTAGGGAAGCCACTCAAACCTCCCCTTAAGGGGGGGGGGGGACCTATATGTCCCCCTCCCACCATCACCAAGCCACCACCCATGGTAAAAAGACCTAATGTTATTCTTTTTAACCACGACCATCACGCACCACCACATAGATAGAGTAGAGGATATATTGGGGGACAGGCACGTGTCAAACTTGTCTTGGCATAATAACCTTTATTTACCGACACCTAGCTCGTTTTATAATTCGATGGGAGCGAAGGAGACAAAAGGTAATGTTCCTGTAACAAGTATCTTCTCACCAAAGTTGAAAGCGCCACAGAGCCAAATTTAAGGTGCGTTTAGAGTCAAAATGTCTGGACACGCGGAGCTTGAAGCACGTTCAGTTGGAGGCAGAGGGCAAGACAGACTGAGACAACGATTTTTATAATCCGTTCATTCTAGGGTGGCCAGAAATCCTAACCTCTACCCTCTTTAAGGGGGGTGACCGTGTGTTTGTTTATTTCGGTCCTTTTCTCTCTTTCTCTGGCGCGTGGCCATTTGGCCCCAGTCAGCCTATTGTGTTAAGACGTTTATCCCCATCCAGGTGGCAATTACTTACTGGTGAGCAGTAGCGGGCCAGCATATTTTTAATTTGTTGTTAGACAGCAGGCTAAATTTGTACATTTTTTTCCGATAGAAAAATGGCTCCGCCGAAGCCGGATTTCCTTTATAATGCTGGCTCGCTATTCGCCATCGCCAGGAAGAAATCGACACCTACAGTACGATGGGGATAAAAGTCTTAAAATAGTTGGCTGAATGGGGCCGAATGGATACAAAGCCAGAGAAAGAGAGAAAAGCGACAGAAATCCAACAAGCAAGGTCACCCCCCTTAACAACCCTGGATATAACAACGACTATAGTCAGTCCATTCTAGGTTGGGGCAGACATCGTAAACCCTAACCTCTCATAACGCAAAAAGAACTAGACTAATCGAGCGAATATGTCCTACCCAACAGGAAGACGTGGCTAGGGAATAGGTGTATACATTGAACGGCTCAGTTGCTCCAGCAGCCTTTTTGAGTTACAGAGGTTAAAGGTTACTATGTGTACCCAACCTAGACTGAACTGAGTTTAGCGATAAAATTCTCGGTTACAATCAAGGCACAGCGTATGCCACTCTTAAGGAGAGGTTTCTAGTGTTGTTTCCTACTAGCCTCCAGCAATCTTAAAAAAAACACTAAAACTGGCACCCCCTTGGACCCCCGTTCAAGATAAATGTGTACATTTTTCGGTCAGAAAAATGTCCAAACTAATGGGGCAAATGCGTCCTTAAAATCTCAAAAGCAATGGAGCTAACCATGAGGGGAGGAAGGGGTTTCAAGAGACACCAATCCCTCAAGTGGAGACCTCCCCTTACGCCGGTATCACACGCGTGGGGGTGGGGGGGGAGCGCTGGTTCGCTTAACATTTTTGCTCAACACTGGTCTGGCACAGCTTATGAGGTCAAGCATTTATAATATTTCTGTCACCTAAAATTTAATCGTATCACCAGGTCTAGTTTCCTGAGTACCAGGTGCAAATTATTTCAGAAATTTTGTATTCCAGAAACAGACCTACCCAAATCCCTGGCCTTCGAATCTTACCCTTCACCACAATTTGTCTAGGTCTATTGAATTTATTAGCGAAGGACCACAACAGAATAAATAACCGTTCTGTGAAACCGGTTTAATCAGTCGAATCTGCGCATAAAGAGCTCAGCTGGAAGAGACAACAATATGAACGCATTAAGACTGACAAAGGCAAGATCTTACTGGGTTATGCGGAATCGTGGACTTATCTTGGTCAATATCTACGAGGCACACCACAGCTGGGATCTCATTTATAATGGTAGTTTTGGGTTCCTATCAGTTTATGCTGCATTGCTATATACTTTTTATCCACCGGAAAAATATGTTTTTTTTCTTGGACTTTTTTATCTTTTTTTTATTTTTTGTTTAGCCTTAAACTAAGCCTAAATGTATTTGGGGGCTATTAGGTTAGGTTAGGTTAACGTTAGGTTTTTTGGTTAGGTTAATGCTAAAAAAATAAATAGAAGCCCAGCAAAAAAAAAAATTCCGGTGGGATTTAAAAAGGTATATAGCATGAGGAAGCATTAGAATGATAGGACCCCAACAAAACTACCATTAGAAACGAGATTCCAGCTGTTCGTCGGTGTAGGTGTGACTCTTCAAAATATTGACCTCTATCTTTAGCGGGGCAGGCGTAGGTGGCAAATGGTCAAAAGTAACTGTAAAGACATGTAAAGGCAATTTAATTCACGAAATAGGCGCAACTAAATTAGTTATATCGGAATTATTTCAAGAAATTACAAGAGACAACCGCATAACGAAAATTACAGGTTATAATTATTTACCTTTTGTTGTTTCTGGAGGTCCACGCTTCATAACGAGTATAGTATTCATGTGACTTAAAAACAGGGGAAGGTATGTAGTTTGTTCCCTAGACCTCCTTCAAGCTTAAAATCACACCCCCTTGAGTCCTCTGTCAAGATAAATGTGTACATTTTTCGGTGTAGCAAAATGTCCCGGAGCGTAAGACCGTGGTTCCTCTTAAAATTACAGGCTCGCTATCGCACGCCAGGATGAAATCGACACCTGAATTGCACGAAAGGTCTTAATATGGGGTAAAAGTTCGCAAAATCGCTAAACTAATGGGACCAAACGTTTTATAAATATCAAAAGCAATGGGAGACTAAACATGAGGGGGAGATACAAGGCGGTCAAGGAAAAAAAAAAACTCCCTCAAGTGGCAGATCTCCACGTAATACGACCCGAAATTAAACAGCAAGAAATCGTCCCTAACTCAACATATTGGCCCCAACTATATGTATTGTCGAACAGCCTAATAACTCGTTTGTCCATAAAGATCAGTAGACTAATTGTAAATAACAACCATGCAATAGACACGATGTAAGAATTAGTCGTGTGCGATGTTTAAGGGGGAGTGGTATTTAGCTTTGTTCCCTAGACCTCCATCAAGCTTAAGAGACTACACCGCCCTTGTAGTCCGTTTTCAGAATTAAATTTTGTACATTGTTTGTTAGAAAAATTTCCCAGGCCGACAGGCCGGCTCTTCTTAAATTACAGGCCTACGCTATCGGCCCTCGCCAGGATAAAATTGTACACCTGAATTGCACGAAAGGTCTTGATATTGGGGTGTTTGAAGTTCTTAACAATCCGCTAAACTAAGTGGGGCAAACGTTTTATAATATCAAACAGGCAATGGGGGTTGTAAAACATGAGGGAGAAAAGGAGGTCTAGAATACATACCCTCAAGTGGAGATCTCTCCTTAACCCTCCAGATATAATCCATGAACTATTAAGGAGATCGGTTCACGGTAACTGCTAGGCTTGATACTACCCTCCCTAAAATATTTGAGAGCCTTTCATTTCTTTATATTTGCTATATTATCGCTCACCCAAACGAAAAAACAAAAGCCTAAAGGTACACGCACCAATAATACGTTTGTGAACCAAGAGTCGAATCTCTCGTTTGTGAACCAAGAGTCGAATCTCTCGTTTTTGAACCAAGAGGGCCCGAATCTCTCGTTTGTGAACCAAGAGTCGACATCTCTCGTTTGTGAAACAAGATGGCGAATCGCTTGTTTTAACAAGATCCGAATTTCTTGTGTGTTTACTATTTATCTTTAACGTTTCGAACCATTAGCAAAATTTGAGGATTCGAAGCATTTATAAGCCGGCATTTAAATGATATATTTATCAAACATTACAAAAATAACAGACCTTATAACTGTTCTGAATCTCTGAATCCGTAGAGCTTCATTGTTTTGTTTGTAGAATAACCCATAATTAGCTTTCGCTATGGGTATGCAAATATATTTTCTGTGTCATTAATGATGAACCTGATCTAAGATGAATAATCAAGATATCGATAAACTAACTCCTTCCCTAAGGAATCCTCTCCTCTAAACGAAGTAGGTAGGAGTAAGCATTTTTTCACGTCGGATAATGTGTATCGTTTATGGGCAGATTATTTGTTCGTAAATTTATGACAAATGTTGCCAAGAAAAATGTTGATTATCGAATGTTGACCTAAACAAAAACTCTCGTGTGTGATACCGGCCTTTACAATAGTGCAATAGCGGGACCCTTATTAATAGTCATTGTAAAGTTTATGAGACAACACAGATTTTTTTCTGTTTTTAGATGAAGACAACAATATAATACTCATTTACAGGACACACCCCACGTGACAATCTACTACCTGTCCGACAAATAGAGAGAGAGAGAGAAGGAGAGCGTGAGTGACGTGAGTGAGTTATATAAGAGGGGAGATTTCCACTTGAGGGACTTTTTTCTTGACTCCTTTCTCCCTCTAGCCCCATTGCTTTTGAGATTTTTAGACGTTTTCCCCATTAGTTTGGTGATTTTAAGAATTTCCGCCCCATTCTGTCAATTTTGAGACCTTTCGTGCCATTTAGGTATCGATTTTATGCTGGCGAGCGATAGCGAGCCTGTAATTTAAGAGTAATCGGCCCTCGGCCAGGACATTTTTCTACTGAAAAATTTACAAATTTATCTTGAAAGGGGGTCAAGGGGGTGACATTTTAAGATTGCTGAAGGAGTAGGAAACAAAGTAAAAACCTCCCCTTAAGATGGGTGGTCGTGCATGTATACTGTACGGGATGAAGCAAACTAAACATTATTCCCACAATTGTCTGAGTAACGTTGGAATATAGTTATACCGGTACCCCGAAATGTTAGCGACGTCATACAGCCATCTTACTAAAGCACGTGACCCTAAACAGATAATACGCCGTGCCAGTCCCCTGGGCCGTGCTTCTCTCATGGGCGTACTGGTGGGAGTTTTGTTTGAAAGCTCAGAGTTAAGGGAAGATATATGTGTCACAGGAGTTGTTTTAGCAGCCGGATGTCGTAGTCATAGCATCTAAGATATACCGGTAGCCTACTTGTATATATCTTTGCAAATCTTCATCCCCTCACAAGGCCAGGAATAATTAAGGGGAGATCTCCACTTAAGGGATTTTTTTCTTGACCCCTTTCTCCCTCATGTTTAGCCCCATTGCTTTTGATATTATAAAACGTTTGCCCCATTAGTTTAGCGATTTTAAGAACTTTCAACCCATATTAAGACCTTTCGTGCCATTCAGGTGTCAATTTTATCCTGGCGAGCAATAGCGAGGCTGTAATTTAGGAGGAACAGGCCTTCGGACTGGAAATTTTCTACCAAAAATGTACAAAAATATCTTGAAAGGGACTCAAGGGGGCGTAATTTTAAGCTTGATGGAGGTCTAGGGAACAAACTAAATACCTCCCCTTAAACATAGAGGCCTCCCCTGTTAGCACGATAAGTGATGGAAGGGACATCTGGTCGCTGGATATCTACAGGGGGATCTATTCACTCAAGGGGATAGTGGCTGGTTTTTTGGTCTATTAATAATTCACGTATTCATTTATTTTTGGTCTATTAATAATTCATGTATTCATATATTTTTTAGTGTCCTCGCCAGATCTCCCTCAAACTTAGAAAACACCCCCTACACCTCCCCTCAAAACAAATTTGTAAATTTTTCGGCAGAAAAATTTCCCGGCCAAAGGCCGGTTCGTCTTATAATTACAGGCTCGCTACCGCTCGCCAGGAAAAAATCGACACCTAAATGGCACGATAAGTCTTAAACTTGACAACGGAATGGAGCTAAAGGTGTTAAAATCGCCAAATTAACGGGCCGAACGTCTTAAAAAGGTCAAAAGTAATGGGGCTAAACACGAGGGAGAAAGGAATCCATAAACACCATTATTTATTAGTATATATTATATTTATTTCATTATTATTGTTATATTATCCTCCCTAGACCTCCATCAAGCGTAATTAAGGGGAGATATCCACTTGAGGGACTTTTTTTCTTGACCCCCTTTCTCTCTCATGTCTAGCCCCATTGCTTTTGAGATTTTAAGACGTTTGCCCCATTAGGTTGGTGATTTTAAGAATTTCCGCCCCATTCTGTCAATTTTAAGACCTTTCGTGCCATTTAGGTGTCGATTTTATCCTGGCGAGCGATAGCGAGCCTGTAAGTTAAGAGTAACCGGCCTTCGGCCGAGACATTTTTCTACCGAAAAATATACAAATTTATCTTGAAAGGGGGTCAAGGGGGTGACATTTTAAGATTGCTGGAGGAGTAGGAAACAAACTAAAAACCTCCCCTTAATAAATTATCCTCAAGATCCCCCTTCGAGATAAATTAGTACATTTATCGGTAGAAAACTGTCCCGATTCCTCCACATTACGGGCTCACTATCGATCGCCGGGAAGTACGCGACACCTAAATGGCACGAAAGGTCTTGATAATGATAACGAAATGGGACGAAATGCCTTAACACATCGACACATTAATGGAGGGAACGTCTTCAAACCTCAAAAACTAATGGGGCTTAACATGAGGGAGAAGGGGGTTCAGGAAAAGCAACACTATACCTCCCCCTTAACAATTCTGAAGCAGCCCCATTTAAATTGAAGAAAAACATTAGAAAAACAAATAAGCGATTGTGATTCCTCCATTAATATGCAGACCCAAAATTTAAGGGGAGGTATTTAGTTTCTTCCCTAGACTTCCATCAAACTTAAAATTAAACCCCTTGACCCCCTTTCAAGACAAATTTGTAAATTTTTCGGTAGAAACATTTCCAGGCCGAAGGCCGGTTCCTCTTAAATTACAGGCTCGCTATCGCTCGCCAGGATAAAATCGACACCTAAATGGGACGAAAGGTCTTAAAGTGACATAAATGGGGTAAAAGTTCTTAAAATCGCCAAACTAATGGGGCGCACTGTCTTAAAATCTCAAAAACAATGGGGCTAAACAGGAGGGAGAAAGGGGCCCAGAAAAAAATCCCTCAAGTCGATATCTCCCCCTAGCCCCTTCTCCCAGTGCCGTAGGTGAAGACTAAAAACTGGAACTGGTAGACCTAATGGAGGCTATTGGAACAAAAAATATATTGAACAATCTTGTAATATGTCTAGTTCCTGCCTTTCACCTGTCGTTGTGATTAATTAGTGGTAGTTCGGCCAAAGGTCTATTTTATACATTCGATATATGTGTATATATACCGGTATATATATATATATATATATATTACCGGTACATTTGAAAACATAATTCACGTGACATATTCTGAAATATTCGTAATGATTGTATATGAACTGATGTGGTAGTACACACTCTGAAGTAGATTAGGTTAGGATTAGTTAGGCTGGGATTGGTTAAGCTCGATTCACATAAGTACTTTTTTCCAGGGTGCAAGCTATAGCAGAGTCCAATATATTAGTTTCTATTACTGAATAACCACATTTAAAATCAGGCTTCACGTTTTTGGAAGTGATAAAATGGCAGAATAATACGATGTCATGTTAAGGGGAGGTTTTTAGTTTGTTTCCTACTCCTCCAGCAATCTTAAAATTTCACCCCCTTGACCCCCTTTCAAGATAATTTGTACATTTTTCGGTAGAAAAATGTCCCGGCCGAAGGCCGGGTCCTCTTAAATTACAGGCTCGCTATCGCTCGCCAGAGAAAAATCAACACCTAAATGACACGAAAGGTCTTAAAAGTGACATACATGGGGTGAAAGTTTTTAAAATCGCCAAACGTCCTCTCCTTAACCTCGATAACTCGCAAACGACTGTAGTAATCGATCTAATGTTGCTACCGTTTGGGAAGGGTCCGCCAAGGAATAGGTGTGGATTGACAAATTCGGAAAGTCAATTTTGTAGTCAGAAGTAGAATAGACAAAATCTGTTAGTTAAAATTGGGGAAGTCACATTTGTTGTCGGATATCGAAGAAGAAATCCATTAACTACGTCAAAAAGTATTGAAACATATTTAAGCATGAGGTAAAGTGAGGTTGAGCTCTGGGAGGCAGGGGTCGCTCAACCCCCACTCTTGACAGGATCAGCCCACACAACACACACCAACACACCACACACACACACACACACACACACACACACACACACACACACACACACACACACACACCTTCACGGCAAAAGGTTGAATAAACTTGGGTCCTTATACTCTGTTACTTTTGTCTTTATCCACTATTCAATTATTCCACCTGTTCCTCTAATCCAGTCCAATCTACATAGCCACCTCCCCCCCCCCCCCCCCCCCCCCCTGTCCCCCTGTTGCCCCTCACATAGGCTTATCACTGGACACCACCACCACGGCCTCCTCTCACCTCATCTGTCACTGGGTCACCTCAATAGCCTCGAAACGGGACACTTCAACCATAGGCCTACCTGTTGGTCCGCACGTAGGTCTAACCACAGAACAACACCCACCACCACTGTCTCCTCCACCTCTCCTCACCTCACCCGTCTAACCGGGAAACGGGACAACTTCACCTCCTCCATCTCTCCTCACCTCACCCGTCTAACCGGGAAACAGGACAACTTCACCTCCTCCATCTCTCCTCACCTCACCCGTCTAACCCGGAAACAGGACACTTCACCTCCTCCATCTCTCCTCACATCACCCGTCTAACCTGGAAACGAGACAACATTACCTCCTCCATCTCTCCTCACATCACCCGTCTAACCTGGAAACGAGACAACATTACCTCCTCCATCTCTCCTCACATCACCCGTCTAACCTGGAAACGAGACAACATTACCTCTTCCATCTCTCCTCACATCACCCGTCTAACCTGGAAACGAGACAACATTACCTCCTCCATCTCTCTTCACCTCACACTACCTCTGCCCTCCTCCTTTCACCTCACCTGTTACTGGGTCACCTCACATCACCCGTCTAGCCTCAAGACGGGACAATAACCCCCCTTCGTCCCTCATACGCGGCGATACGCCTCCACACCCTCAAGTTGGTCTATATATTGGCCCATTGATACGCATACACCTAACCTAACCTGAGCTAACCTCGAAACGGGACACCACCACCTTGCCCCCCCCCCCCCCCCCCCCGTCCCTCAGACCCCCACGATAGGCGTATCTGTTTGACTCATTCATATGTATGCATAACCTCATAAATTCGAAACGGGACAATATCACCTCTTCCCCCTCGGCCCTCATACGCCTCCACACCCCCAAGATAGGCCTATATGGTTGCCCCACTGATATGTATGCACACACACACACACACACACACACACACACACACACACACACACACACACACACACACATATGTAGCATTAAAAACACCTACATTTTCTTACGCTCTTCGGCCATAATTATAAAGTCTGTCACATTGCCAAGCGGGTGTGTGTGTGTGGTGTGTGAGAGAGAGAGGGAGAGAGTGTTAGAGAGTGAGTGTGTGTGTGTGTGTGTGTGTGTGTGTGTTTAGGGAGAGAGCGAGAGAGAGTATGCGTATGTGTTTTCCTCAATGCTAAAACTAACGTACACATAACCAATTGGCCGACTTATTCCTGAAATTGTACCACCCTGCATCAAGGCCAAAATAATAATACGTACCTTCACGAACAGTCCGTCTGTGGTCCCATCACTAACGCTTCTTAAGGGGAGATGGCCTGGTTTCTGGCCCCTTTCTTCCTCATGTTTAGCCCCATCCGTTTTTAGATTTTAAGACGTGTTGTTTATAGGTTTGGCTATCTTAAGACCTTTCGCCTCATTTCTATGTCAATATTAAGACTTTTCGTGTCATTTAGGTGTCGATTACTTCCTGGCGAGCGATAGCGATCCTGTAATCTAAGGGGAAACGGACTTCGGCCGGGACATTTCTCTATCGAACGATACCCTCCGTCTGTGTGGGGGGGGGGGGGGGGGGGGCCGGAAGGATGCTTGATGGAGGTACAGAAAATACAAAGATAACAAATATATGAATGAGTTTATAAATACGCCAATCCCCCCTTAATATAGTTACTTTTATATACGTGGAGAAAATATGTGGTGGATTTCCTTTGACCATACTCCGTTTTTACTGATTATTAGAGTGGGGTACAAACTATTTAATACGTAGCTCGGGGTCGTTGTGTATGATGCAGGGAAGCGTTTTTCATTTATACTCGACTATTACAGAAAGGTCAGCCCGATTGCTTTCATTCATTTCGAGTTATAAGAAGTTAAGGAGTCAAGGCTGTTGTCAAGTTCGCTGGCGCTACCTACAGTGAAATAAACCATCTTTAAGGTAGTGTGTTGAGTGTCAACAGATTATTAAGGGGAGATTTCCACTTGAGGGACTTTTTTCTTGACCCCTTTCTTCCTCATGTCTAGCCCCATTGCTTTTGAGATTTTAAGACGTTTGCCCCATTATTAGGTGATTTTAAGAATTTACCCCCCCATTCTGTCAATTTTAAGACCTTTCGTGCCATTTAGGTGTCGATTTTATCCTGGCGAGCGATAGCGAGCCTGTAATTTAAGAGTAATCGGCCTTCGGCCGGGACATTTTTCTACCGAAAAATGTACAAATTTATCTTGAAAGGGGTCAAGGGGGTGAAATTTTAAGAATTGCTGGAGGAGTAGGAAACAAACTAGAAACCTCCCCTTAAACTAGACTGATTTTTTGTTTGTAGTGTGTAGTAACGTGCTTTTTTATTTTTTTAGCACTTGTTTATTTTGTTTAGCACTTTCTTGATGACTTTTTTGATGACTGATCTGTATTAGCGTAATAAATGTAAAGGGGACATATATCCCGGATGGCATCAGTTCCCTGTTGTCATAGGGTATATAGGACTCTTGTATGATGTACAGTCGAGGTTAATAAGTGTTGTCAGATATTTCACAAAGTTTGGGACACTGACTAATACTCTGAGGGATAAGCACTTTTCCCAGTAGCTATAAAGATACCAATAACACTCTTTGAGCGATAACCACTGGAATTCCATGACAACACTTAATACACCCCGATTGTACTATATGATGTGTTTGGAATAGTGATGTACTTTATGACATTAAACTTTTTGAAAACTAACAACAAAAATCTAATCTAAAAATAATGGCTTGCAAAACTATAGACTATAGTGTTAGTAGCAACCTTTCTACATGGTTAAGGGGAGGTTTTTAGTTGATTCCCTAGACTTCCATCAAACTTAAAATTACTCACCCTAGACCCCCTTTCAAGATAAATTTGTACATTTTTCGGTAGAAAAATGTTCCGGCCGAAGGCCGCTTCCCCTTAAATTACAGGCTCGCTATCGCTCGCCAGGAAAAATCGACACCTAAATGGCACGAATGGTCTTAAAATTGACAGAAATGGGGCGAGGGTTCTTAAAATCGCCAAAGTAATGGGGCGAACGTCTTAAACTTATCAAAACTTATGAGGCTAAACATGAGGGAGAAAGGAGTCAAGAAAAAAATCCCTCAAGTGGAAATCTCCCCTTAATATCGTGCCTCCTCATTATGTGGTAGTGGGAGAGTGCCCCCTTCGCGCCCTCTCCTATACGATTAATAAAAAAAACGGGGCTAGGGGTCATATATTAGTGCTTTACCACCAATTGTGTGTGTGTGGGTGTTACTCCAGTTACTTGTTCGTCCAAGGGGAATCCACGCAATGCGAGCTAAGCTCATTATTATCGCGCCTCCTTAACTGGGAATGTATGGCGTGAAATGCATGTTAAGTGTTTTATGTACTGTTGGAATGGCTGTGGATGTGTGTGTAGTCTGTATTTTAGCCAATTGGCGACATTGGAAACGAAGGCTTAGGGTGGATCTGTATGGTACCATTCTCACTATAGACGGTACCGTCTCGCCCGAAGGCTTAGGTAGCCATCAGCTTAGGTGAACCATATGATACCCATCTCGCCTTGTACCATTTTGCCAACCCCAGATGGGACGTCACAACGTCGCCCACTTATTCCAGGTACCTATTTACAGCTAGGTGACCTGAGGCTAACACATGAAAGGAGACAAGCCCAATTTGTCTCCGCCCGGCCGGGGATTGAACCCCCGACCCCTCGTGTGTGAGGCGAGAGCTCTACCTACTAGGCTACGGGCTGTGTGTGTGTGTGTGTGTGTGTGTGTGTGTGTGTGTGTGTGTAAAAACGGGGCTAGGGGTCATATATTAGTGCTTTACCACCATTGATATACACAGGTGGGGTGTGTGTGTGTGTGTGTGTGTGTGTGTGTGTGTGTGTGTGTGTAATAAAACGGGGCTAGGGGTCATATATTAGTGCTTTACCACCATTGATATACACAGGTGGGGTGTGTGTGTGTGTGTGTGTCTGTGTGTGTGTGTGTGTGTAATAAAAACGGGGCTAGGGGTCATATATTAGTGCTTTACCACCATTGATATACACAGGTGGGGTGTGTGTGTGTGTATAATGTGTGTGTGTGTATGTGTCTGTGTGTGTGTGTGTGTGTGTGTGTGTGTGTGTGTGTGTGTGTGTGTGTAATAAAAACGGGGCTAGGGGTCATATATTAGCGCTTTACCACCATTGATATACACAGGTGGTGTGTGTGTGTGTGTGTGTGTGTGTGTGTGTAATAAAAACGGAGGCTATAGGAGTCATATACTCCCATTGGTAGAGAGAGAGAGAGAGAGCGCGAGAGAGAGAAGGTGTGTGTGTGTCTGTGTAGGTACATGCGTGTGCATGTGTGTTGGATGACAGTGTTTAGTGTGTGTATTTAGATGGCAGCCGCTAGTTCACGACTTCTTTATTTTATGTGTCCTACCGATTCGAAACTCTCTCTCTCTCTTTCTCTCTCTCTCTCTCTCTCTCTCTCTCTCTCTCTCTCTCTCTCTCTCTCTCCCCAAGAATTATGACTACTGTTCTAATCTACACTAAAGATGAAAGGATAACGTCATTATTATATATATATATATTTGCTATGTTTATTTTTTCCTTTTTTTCAACCAAGACATAGTTTTTTTCTGGCCAGGCGATCTCGATTGGAATTTCTTTGGCACACACTCTCACTCTCACTCACTGGATGTCATGAAGTCCTTCATGTGCCACTCACTCTATGTACAGACGGTATATATATAACAAGCATATCAAATTCATCAAAACACTCACACACTCTCTCTCTCTCTCTCTCTGGTTCAGTTCCTGGTCTTTAAGGGGAGAGTTCCACTTGAGGGATTTTTGTCTGGACCCCTTTCTCCCTCATGTTTGCCCAAATTTGGCAAATGAGTTTCAATGCGGATAAATGTAAAGTACTACATATCGGATACCTAAATGAGAAAGCAAACTATTCGATGAATGGCACTCAGCTTAAGAATGTAAACAGAAACCGATCTGGGAGTAACAATATCGAGTAACCTAAAACCGAGTCAACAATGTTCAGAAGTTGTTAAGAAGGCAAACAAAATAATTGGCTTTATAGGCAGATCATTTGAGCATAAATCCAAAGACGTTATCCTAACCCTTAAACAATTCCTTAGTCCGCCCTCTTCTGGAATACTGCGTTCAAATGCTGGTGCCCTTATTACCAAAAAGACATAAACAAGCTAGAACGAGTTCAACGTAGAGTTACCAAAATTATACCTAGCCTAAAGAACAAACCATACGAAGAGCGTCTTAGAGAATTAAATCTATTTCCTTTAACCCAGCGCAGATTAAGAGGTGACTTAATTCAAGTGTTCAAAATCATCAAAGGCATCGACAATATGAACTGTAGTAAGTACTTCACTATCGACCAATCTAATTACACGCGGGGAAACGGTTGCAAAAATTATTGGTAAATCTTTTAACTCCCACGAATCTAAGAATTTCTTCTTCAATCGAGTTGTCAACTTGTGGAATGGACTTCCCCGAGACGTTATAGACTGCAGCACCGTTGATTCATTTAAATTCCGCCTAGGACAAATATCTAGCATCAACCCGCGACTGACTGCGTTTGTAAATGAATAACTTTATCCTCCCCTCAGTTACTAACCCATATGTCCCCTACTAACTTCCTAGTCCTGCCACGTTAGTGGCAGGGCAGTAGTTCCCTTTCCAATGTTCCCTTACCCACTCTAAACCACTGTTTGGACACTTGATCCTCAGTGTTTTGGAGGACAAGCAACCTAGAAGGGTCACTAGATCTGTTGTTGCTTGATTTCCTTTGTACTCCTTTGTACTCCTTTGAGGACAAGCAGCCTAGAAGGGTCACTAGATCTGTTGTTGCTTGATTTCCTTTGTACCTTTGTACTCCTTTGTACTCTCTCTCTCTCTCTCTCTCTCTCTCTCTCTCTCTCTCTCTCATTTCTTGGTCCTATTTGTTGTTGGTCCTTGAAAATTTAAGGTTGTACTCTGTAAGGACAAAGAGAGAGAAAGAGAGAGAGAGAGAAAAGGTTGGTGAGAATGAGACTGAGTGTGTGTGTGTGTGTGTGTGTGTGTGTGTGTGTGTATGTGTGTTTCGATAACAGTCACACGTCTCCATTCTTTGATGTTTCCTGTCTAGGCTAAGTGACGTAATATCAGCAGTTATCAGTACAGTAGTTATTTAAATACCGATTACGTGTTATGGAGGTGTTTACTGTGAAATGTGTCGGAGGTGATCATGGTGTTTATGTGTTGTATGACTTGTTTGAATGTGTGAGTGAGTATGTGTGTTTATTTATGTTTGTGTGAGTGTTTTAAAGGTGTTGTGTGTGTGATGTGTCAGTGATTAGTGTGTGTATGTTGTGAAGGTAGATTTGTGAGTATGTACGCAAGTGAGTGAAGCTGTGTTTACTTAGGGTGAGGTGTGTGTGTGGGGGGGGGGGTGTATGCGTGTATGTTAGCGGGTGTGTGTGTGTGTATGTGGGTATAGGTGTATGCAAGCGTGTGTGTGGGGGGGGGGGGAGAGAGGTCTGTGTGTATGCTAGCGTGTGTGTGTGGGGGGGGGACGATATGTGTGCGTGTGTCTGTGTGTATGCTAGCGTGCGTGTGTGGGGGGGGGACGATATGTGTGCGTGTGTCTGTGTGTATGCTAGCGTGCGTGTGTGTGTGTGTGTGTGTGTGTGTGTGTGTGTGTGTGTGTGTGTGTGGGTATGCGTGTATACTAGCGTGTGTGCGTGTGTGTGATGCCCCAGTGCCAAGCTTCCCTCAGAGCAGTAAGGCAGAGTGCCAGTTGTCCCTCTCCTCCCTCAGTGCCTATATACCCAGTCAGTCTGTGGGGGTGTGTTCACCAGTTAGGACAAGGTGTGTGTTACTTGTGTTGCTCTCCATACGTCCATTTGTCTCCTTCGCTGCTGTTATGTGGAGAGTAGGTGTTGTTGTTGTGTTGTCTGTAGCCTAATATGTGTTGTATTGTGTTCACGAGTTAGGACAAGGTGTGTGTGTGTGTGTGTGTGTGTGTGTGTGTGTGTGTTACTTGTGTTGCTCTCTCCATACTTTCGTCCATTTGTCTCCTTCGCTGGTGTTATGTGGAGAGTAGGTGTTGTCCTTGTGTTGTCTCTAGTCATATATATTATGTGTAATCTTATATGTCCTCTATTGTGTTGTGTTGATGTGTGAGAACGATGTATTATGTAGCTAGTAAATTGTTTTGTTATGTTGTCTCTCTAGTCCTGTGTGTCCTGTGTGTTGGTGTGTAAGGACAAGGTATGTGTGTGTGTGTGTGTTGTTGTTGTGTGTGGTTGTGTTGATGCGTAAGGACAAGGTGTGTGTGTGTGTGTCTGTGTTGTGGTGTGGGTGTGTGTGTGTGTGTGTGTGTGTGTGTGTTACTTGTGTTGCTCTCCCTTCGTTCGTCCATTGTCCTTCACTGTTGTTATGTGGAGAGTAGGTTGTTTTGTCGTTGTTTATAATCATAGGAGTGTTGTTTTCTGTGTTGTGATGATGCTTAAATACAACGTGTGTGTCTTGTGTTGCGTATGTTGTTCCCTGTTGTCTATTGTGTTGTATGTGTTGTGTTGTGTTGTCTGGAGTCTCCTTTGTCTTGTGTTGCGCTGAGTCGACGCTTGAGTACAAGGCGTAAGACATATGACTCGCATTCTTAAGGGGAGGCAGTTGTTTTTTTGGATCCTCCTCCTCCCTCATGTTTAGCCCTATTTGTTATGAAATTTCAAGACATTGCCCCATTAGTTTGGCAATTTTCAGACCTTTTGCCCCATTTCTTTGCCAATATTAAGACCTTTCGTGCCATTTAGGTGTCGATTTTTTTCCTGGCGAGCGATATCTAGCCTGTATTTGAAGAGGAATCGGCCTTCGGCCGGGAAATGTTTCTACCGAAAAATGTACAAATTTATATCGAAGGGGGGTCTTGTGGGTGTTTTTTAAGGTTTGATAAAGGTTTAGAGAGCAAACTAAACCCGTTGTAAAGGCTTATCCCTCAATACTTCGTCTGATCTGACCCCCTCCTTAAACCATTGAGCCGAACCAGTAAATTATGCTGCACAATACCGTCTGAGCTCCCTTAACAAAATATTTCCCTTAGCAGCGC